>VWZZ01008338.1:172293-211474 GCA_013399095.1 Psophia crepitans | reverse complement strand
GGCGGTAGGAGCAGCGGCCATGGCAGATCACGAAGCGGGGATCGAGCCTAAGAGCCGGCGGACGGAAGGTAACCACGGTGGGGGGGAGCGGGGGGAGCTGCCCCCCAAGGGGCAGTGTGGGGCACGGCCCCGTAAGGCAGTCGCTCCCCGCGGGCGCCTCTCTGTCGCTCTCCGGTTTTCTCTTTCGGTTTTAATTATTATTTTATTTAGTCGCTGAGGAAAGTTTGCAGATCCCTCACCAAAGTTATGCCCGCGGAGAGGACGAGGAGCGGCTCGGTCTCGCCTCCCGGGCAGCTTCCCGCTTTCCGCGGCTCCGCGGGCCGGGCCGGGCGGCCCCCTTCCCCTGGGGCCCCCCCCGGTAACGGAGCCGGCGGGTGATGCTGCCCGGCACCGCCGCAGCTCGCCGCTTCCCGTGTCCTTAGGACCCGCGCCCGGGGAGGTGGCAGAGCATCGCGGGGAGCTGGCCCCAAGTTGCGTAACTTGGGGGTTTCTTGTGAGAGTGTTGTTTTCCTGTACGGTAACCGGGAGCGCTGAGGGGAAAGCTGAGCTGGTAATTAAGAGCAGAGTCAACAGAAGTAATCCCCGAGGCACTGCACCAGGGCATGAGAGCAGCAAGAATTTGGGGACTGGTTGTGTGCGGGACTAGCGCTTCCCACTGGAGCACAACCTTCGTAGGTGTGGCTGGAGGACGTGGTGGAAGTCAGTCGTGTTCCCTCCAGTGGGGTAACAAAACCGTAGTCAAGTTTCACATCTTGGTTTTGGCCTTTCACTTAGGAGGTGTGAGCCAGCCCAGGTCAGGGGGCTTGGGAGGTGACGCACTAAAATAACCCAACTCGCCGTTCCCGTCGCTGGAAGCTGCAGCGTTTCCCTGTTACCTGCGTTGTTCGGAAAAGTCACGATGCGTTGCACGTGCTTGTCGGTAGCAACTGGGGAAGGAAACGTATTTGTAAGACCGCTTTATGTACGAAGGCTTTGGCTAGGTAATGTGAGTCGTTGTATAAATAACTGTCGATCTGTTTGGGCCCCTGCCTGATGGCACATGCCAGTTCTTGTATCCTTGGGGAGGATCTACATTTCATCCTGTAAGTACGCTAGCTATTAATGTCGAACAGTGGTCGCCGCGATGCTAACCTTGTCTGGGACTCGGCAAGCCTTTCACTCTGCGTGCTGCTGAGGTGGTTTCTTCTGTAGCTACTGAGTGATGTGCTGTTTGGGCGTCTAGAGCTGACTGCCAATTATGTTTGTCACAATGTATCTACAGAGTAAAGGGCATTAGGCGTAATTTGGGTTATTAGATGTAATAATTTGGGGTATTTCCCATGTGAAATGTGCTTTGAGAAGCATCTGAAAAGACATTTAGTTCTCACTGAAAGTAGTTTTCCTCATTATTCCTGATTGTTTGCTAATTAGCAAACAGTTGAATGTCATAGAATAACACACTTCAGTCATTCCCAGATTATCCTGCATTTGACCAAGCAGCGTGAAAGTGGAGATACCTCTCTCTGTAGTATTCTTGCCTTCTATTCAGTCCAGTTGTTCTCCCATACACATTTTATTTTAAATCTAGTGGGTCGTTTGCACGGCTGTGGGGGCAGGTCCCTTCCATCAGGGTACCTGGGGGTCTTGCACATTTTTGCTACTTGCCAGCAATGTGTTTGTTCAGATTGTATAGTCTTTGCAGAAGAAAATAAATTGCAAGCGCATGCCATACCTCAGGCGGTACTGAGGACTTCCCCTTTCATCTCAGCCTCCCACACTAAGTGTTTATTATAAATTGTTAATACGGTTTGACGATCCAAGTGATAATTTCTTGCTAAAGTAACGGTAACCGTTCCAGTCAGCCTTAAAGGGGTCAAAGGCTGATTCAATTACAATTTTTTTAAATAGGTTTTTCTCCTTGTGGCTTATTTTATAAAGAGGTATGTGGTCTATTGCAGGCTGTCCACAAATAAGATTCCTCTGATTAAATTCCAGGTGTGAGTTTTTGGTATCTTGATAATAAAAGAGCAAGAACGTCGCCAGGGTTTGAGCTGAAGGTGTGGGGCTGCACAACAGAGGGTTCGGTGTGTCAGAAAATCAAGCAAGAGAGAACCAAAGTTGAGTAGCTATAGTTACTGCAAGTGAAAAAATTCCAACAGCTAAGCATATTATTCCAACAGCTAGTTGCATCTATCATAACTGCTCAAAAATTTCCTAAGCTCCACACAGTTTCCAAGAGAAAAGAAGATAGTTATAATTTGCTTGAGGTTAGAACCAATTTTTTGCCTTTAATCAGAGGCTCAGCTGATACCTGGTATCTCTGTATTTAATCCCTTGGAATGATACCGTGTTTTGCA
The DNA here is from genome assembly GCA_013399095.1 of Psophia crepitans. Classification (NCBI taxonomy): domain Eukaryota; kingdom Metazoa; phylum Chordata; class Aves; order Gruiformes; family Psophiidae; genus Psophia; species Psophia crepitans. The sequence continues at coordinate 209,138 of VWZZ01008338.1, read as the reverse complement.
GTTCCCTGAACTGTATTTGAAATAAACTTGAAGTTTTAAAACCTCTTAAGGGGAAAAAAAAATGTTTATACATATCTAAAGGTACCATTTCTGGAACATGGACTTTGAATGTTGATGGTAGCATTAGGTGAATCTGCAGCACCCATGTTTTGCAAGTAGCTTGACTTTTAATTAATTAAATTACTTCTAGGGTGTGTTTTCCCCACTGTTTTTAGTCTACTTGTTAGAAAATTATGTGAATGCTGGATCTGCAGACCCGAAGAGATTCTCTTCGTCTGTCAGTGAGAAACATCCTGACTTTGGATCCTATCTGACATTGCCACATGTGCGTATGGCAGTGCCATCGGGGGTGACTGAGTGGGTGGAGGAACAAGATGGGTGGGGGTCCATCTTCGAACGAAACAGACATTGTCTTTCTGCAAGGAAAGGAAATAGACAAGACAATATGAATGGATTTTTCTTCTTTTAAATATATATATGTATTTAATAATAGCAAATGTCCCATGAAAAGTTAAGCAGGAGTGCTAAAGAAGCAATTATGCTACAGTGCAGAAGCCTTCAAGTCGCACAGTTACTCAAGAATTTTGGCATTTTGGTTGGTTGCCTGGATTTGCAGAGCAGCAGCCTGCTCCACATTCAAGTTGTGGGCTTGTCTGGTTTTTAACTTAGTGGAATGGTTAGAGATGGTGGGGTTGGGCTTGTTCTGGCATTAGGGGGGCTTTGAGCATCTCTTCATGGCCAGCATAGAATGGGTGGAGTTGCTGTTTTCATCATTAAGAATATTATTTCTTAATATAAATGATTCCTGTAATTAGTAAAAGTTCAGTGAATAATAGTAACAGCTGTAATACAGTCATCGGTTTGCCTTTTTCTTTCATGATTATACTTTCTAGGCCTTGTCTCCACAAGCGATAGCACCTTTAAAACAAGGGATAGCTCCCAGCAGCAGTGGAGAAAATGCGATGTGCTCTGTATGTTTGTAACATCATCTGCATTTTTGGTGGTGTCTGGTTTTTGAAGCCATTACATTGTTTTTCTCATTGCTTTTTCAGCAGCTGCATACATTACAGTATATTAATATTTAAATATATATCCCCAGCAATTACTGTTAATGATCATGCCTCTGTTACATGAGCAAGGTTTTGTTTTTATTGTTTTGGGGGGAGGGGGTTCTTTGGGAGGACTAAATTGCATTTCTCCTGTTTGGGTTTGATTGTATAATGGCATCAGAACTGCCACATGAGGAGTCTGGCGTAGGGAGAAGCAAACTCCGGTTCTCTGGAGTTCTCAGGCAGAACTCTCACTACAAAACCATTTTTCCTTCTTTCTTACTCTAGTTCTCTTGAGATAATCTTGAATGCTACAGATGCAGCTGAGGAATAAACAATGAACTTTTAGTTCTTGCTTTGCCTGTGGATCATGAAATATGCTGAAAGTCTGTTTTCAGTAGTTCTCTAGTTGTTTTGTGGGGACTCAGTGAAAAGAATATCTCTGAGCCGTCCTTGGACGCTGCCTGCTAAAAACACAGATACGTTTTGTCTGTTACAAGGCGCACATAGGTGCTGGGGAAGGAGGGCTGGGAGCCTGGCTGCTGTAGCAGCACTTAGTGTGCTGTAAAACCTTTTTCCTTTTGTTGTTTTTTTTTCCCCAGCACATCGGGCGGGCAGGGGTATGTCTCATGTGCGAGAGGTGCGACTGAGGCTGCGTGGTACCCGCACCGCCTTGGTCAGTCTCATTTCAGTGCTGTTTAGAACCCAGTATCAATGAGCCCGACTGAGAAATCTGGCAAGAATTTGAAGTTGACAAAGTTGGACCCAAGTCCCATGAATGAGATGTTTAAAAAATCACAATAAGAAAGCTGATTCCACAGATGCCAAGCATGTTTCTTGTATTTCATATAGTTTTTCACAAGACGGCATTTCTCTCGCTTTTTGTATTGAGAAATACACCACATGATGGGACAGGCATTGCTAAATAAAGCACGCACTTCATCTTGGAATTTTGCATTATTTGAGTTGTGACTTCTACCTGTGTGTTCAACAGGGGAGCAAATGGTAAATTTTTTTTCCACGCTGTAGTTGTGGTAAGAGAGTACGGTGGTTGGTGGTGAAGGCTTGATGTTAAACTGTAGAGCAGAACTGCAGCAGGATCTGCAGTTCCTTTAGGCTTATAAAAACTATTAACTAAGAGAGGGAGACTTTTCCTCCCCTCAGTGTAGCTTGTGAATACTTTTTATGGTTTCAGGCTGACTAATACCTTGTTGCTAAATGAAAGGTAAGGTTCCCGTCACTAATGAGTTTACAGATGTTGCTTAATGCTGAGAGCTGCTTCATACCAGTAGGTATAGATAATGCCTTTCCTTGACTTTCACAGACGGCCTGGAAATTACTCCTTTAATCTGGTATTTCCACTACATAATAATAAACCTTACATCTTTAAGTAATTTTCCATAGAGGAACTTTAATATGATGCCTGATATGACATGTCCTTGAGGGTTATTGTACTGGCATGTGACAGGGTTACAAATGATAGGTAAGATAGCCAACTGGCTTCAGAAGCTTTGAGTAACTTCATAAAGTTCCAAGATACTGTGTGAGACAAAAACTTACTATTCTCCACAACCTCCGTGTTCTATCTTCCTAGAAAGGCTTGGAGTAGCTCTAAGATCCACAACCAGTGAAAAAGAGGACTGGAACTTCGCTACTGATTCCCCGTTATTTTGCTGACTTATAAGACTTTAGTCAAATATTGTGGATCTGAATTTGCAAAGTACTTACTGTTACCTGTTACTGCTCACTTTGAAGGTTAACTGTATCTAATGGCTGATCTCACTTCCCTCTTTATCCAGCGGATACGCTGCTAATGCTGAGTTCAGCTGCGGGCACAATAAAATGCTTACTCATGTATCTGTAGTTGTTAAGATCAATGTGACTAGTGAAAATAAAAGTAGAATTTGGCTTTTAATTTGACTTCTGGTCTAAACCTAATGAGTTCGGCCAGAGGAGTAGTGCCAACAGTGGCCTTATTTCAGGGAATATTCGATATAAATACCCCATTGTAGGCACTTTCTTTAACAGGCACTCTTCAGTTTGAAAATCTGAAAATTTCTGCTCCTGTCTTGCAGATAACGCTGATAGTGGCCTTGGTTTGTGTGGATGGATCCTGGTGATCACTTCACTTATTTTCACTGTTCTTACATTTCCTGTATCAATATGGATGTGCATAAAGGTAAAATTGTTCACCGCTAAGTTGGATTAAAACTTTAAGCAATGCTGGTGCTTCCTAGTCGTTATTGTTGTTCTTTATTTAATTTTTTTAAAACACAAATTAATCTCAGTTCTTTCTTGAACTATAGCAGACCCCAACATCTCAGTGCATTAATCTTCAAACAAAACAAAGGAAGTGCTAGTACAGTATTTAGTCAAAATGGTTTTTGCACTGACATCTTTGCTATGTCTACCCAGTTGTCATTAGTCTATAAGCTAGTTTGGAAGATCAGAATAATTCTAACAATGTGTAATTTCTCTTGAAGGACTGATACTGTAATTTTTAAATGTTTTTTAAGGAGATCTCTCCCTATATATGTATATGTGTAAATATGGGGTACGTAAATTTAAGTATGTACATATATGTGGCTGTATGTGACAGATTCAAGAATGTGTCATCTGTTATCACTTTGAGCTTGATGTCTTCAGTTTCCAGGGCAGAGGAAGTAACTCCTCCTTTGTTCTGGTTAATATACCGCATCAGAATTAGAGCTGGAAAAATTTGTTTGGTTTGTTGTTGCCAGGTTATTCCTGATGGCTGCTTCTAGGTCTTGGTCGTGCCCAGATGACGTGTTGTTGCTTTTGCTGTTGATAGATGGTGCCACAGCCTGAAGAATACTTCTTGTGGAATAGTCCTGATTGTTCCTTTTGCTGCTTGCTTTTTGATGATAAAGTTTAGGCTAAAATTCTCAAAAGCAGCCGGTATAGAAATGTACATTACACTTGAGACTCAAGACTGTTTTAGACTAGTGTGTACGCAGTTTGGAATGCATCATATGGCTTCTGGAAACCCTTGCATGACATCCAACTATCTGTTACAGATTGTAAAGGAATACGAGCGAGCCATCATATTCAGACTTGGACGCATCTTAAAAGGGGGAGCGAAGGGCCCTGGTATGTCCTGCAGAGCATTCTTAATATTTGTTCTAATTAAGTCATCCGCAAAATAATAGCTCTCTAGAGACTGCATTAGACTGGCAAACGGATTGCTCAAGAATTCTGTAACTTCCAGTAAGAGGATGTATTTCTTTATATGGAGAAGAGAGTAAACACGCTGTCAGTGAGCCTTCCCCAGATCTCCTTAGTTAACGCATGGTCTTCTGGTAGAATCAAAAGCACAGAATGTAAGGGGAGGAACAATGGCACCAAATGCGCCGTTTTAAAACAGAAGTTTAGTATGTCAGTTAAAACCCAGATGGTCTGGTGTTCTTCAAAAGAAATAGAAGCAATTAAATTATCTGATACTTTTGAAAAGTTCCCTGTGCACATTAGAAATTCTGGTGAGATTTTTTCAGCTGTTTATTTTCAGCTCTTGCTCCCGAATAAATTGAATTTCCTCAGCATACTTTTTTGGAAATCTTGTCTTGGTTTGAAAGTCACTAACAAACATGCTGCTGAGCTCGTTACAAAGCGGGGTATACAGCTACAGAGGTTGGACTTGAGCTTATTTCAGTAGCGAGTTACATCTATTTTGATGACCCACTTTCACATCTTGTTGAATGGATTTTTTTTTTGTACAGGTTTGTTTTTTGTCCTGCCCTGCACAGACAACTTCATCAAAGTTGACATGAGGACCATCTCTTTTGATATTCCTCCTCAAGAGGTGAGCTTGCCCTGCCTTTGTATCTGCTAAAAGTGTTTGTAGAATTTTTTGCACTTTCTTTTTCCTTTCCCCCTCTCGCTCTGGGGTAGCGTGTGGTTTTGGTGTAGATTTATTGTGCAGGTTCAGTGTATTGTGAAGAATACTTACGTCCTTTAGTAATACCGTTCAGTAAGAGCAGATGGCTGAAACAAAACAAATGATGCTGTCCTCTAAGGACCAAATAAGATAACTTAATACAGCCTAAGAGCTAGAATGGGAGGGGTTTGGAATGAAGGCTGCTGGACTTCATGCAACATTCTCTAATTGTTTCTGTGAAATCCGGAAGATTTCCGGAAGCAGCAGCGATCTTCCCTATGTCAATTTATCTAAATGTATAAACTAGCTGAAATAACAGGATGAAATTATTATATCCCCTGAGTTGCTATTAACAGCGTTTGTTGTAATGGTCAGCTCTCTTATGTGGGTGTTGTGTACGTGTTGCTCCTGTGTCCCGCTGTGCGCAGGACCGTCACAAAGGTGCACCGCCCCTATGTCGTCTGATGTCTTGCAGTTTGAAGGTCCTATAGAACAAAAAAATTACTTTTATTTCTAGTTTGATTTCCCTCGGACATCTTATTTTTTTAGTAGGATCTCTCAACAGCATTAAGCCAGCTGAACTCAGTGATGCTAACTCAATGGATAACGAAAGAATAAAAACCAACTAGCCCTCTAAAAATAAGTTAGTGAGCATTGTATGTTGATGATTATAACTGTATCCCTCATGTGTCTGGTGTATTTTGCAAGACAAAGATGCTTGATGCACCCTGTCTGGTGCATCTGTTTCCTGTCATATTTGCTAGTCAGTTCATGGCTCGTTGTTAGTTGTAGATTTAGACAAATGGCGAAGAGGCAGCAGTTCCCCTTGTGGGCTTGGGGCGGCTAGGCGAGCGCGCAGCCCCCGTTTCCTGTCATATTTGCTAGTCGGTTTATGCTCATCGTTAGTTGTAGATTTAGACAAATGGCAACTGTCATGGTACGCTCTAAAGGGTAATTGGTAGAAACCTAATCACTGGCAGGCAAAGTGTACTTGCAGCTGCTGCTGTGCCATCAGTTCTACAGTTTTTCTTTTGGCTTGATTAAATTATGGTTATGGATTTAGGTTGGTTTGTTTTCAGAAGGTTAAAGCAGAAATATATTTTTATTTGTACGGCGTGATTTCTGTGCGTGTTACTCGTTCTTTGTTTATCTTAACACTATTACAAAAAGCCTGCTAAAGTAGATAGTTTGGGGAAAGACAGAGCAGGTAAGTCCTGAAGGTTAAGTAACTCACATGTCCTGCCCTCATCAAATAACATGGTAATTGTCTAACATGAAATTAGGACACCTCTTCTCACGGTTGTACAGCGTATTTCCATCTCTTTTTAACAACTTTAAAACACAATTAATCCTTCTTCCTGGTGTATCCTCTTCTAAACCTTCAAGAATGACTGTGTCTATCTTTCCAGGTACCTCTTTTGCTTAACATAGAAGTGTTCAAGTCAGTAAATGGCTTGAATCTAGCTCTGAGAATGTTCACAAACTGCATTTCCTCTGCAGCTCGTCTGGAAATCACCACGTACTCATTTAGCAGCACAAGGCAGCATTTCAGTCAGAAGTACCTCCAAGAAGTGCAGTGAACTGCTAGGTAGTGCAGACAGTTCTAATTAAATGTTGAATTAAGGCTGATACCCATGCAGCTGAAATACATCAGGCCGTTGGGACAGGCGAACCCAATTTTGTCAGTAGCTGGACATACTCCCGCTAAACCTTCCAGTCTTTTCTAAAATACCTCATGGGCGTGGCTTTCCGATTCTCAAAGCTTCGTTGTACACCGACACCCTTTTCTGCAAAGTCCCTGCGGTTCTGTCAGGTAACTTGCGCAGCCAGCGCTGTGCATTGGCCGTTGCGATGCTGCGGAACAAGCAGTAATTGAGAGCTGCCTTCAGCCAGAGTCCCACCTGAGTGTGGGAAGCTCTGTGATGTTTCTTTGAAAGTGCAGCTGAAATACATTCCTGCTTCCCTCACCTGTTTTTTCAATAGGTTGCCTGTTTTGCCCCTGTTTTATAAACTGACACACCTGCAGAGTTAAGTCTTGCTAAATCAATAGTCTTGTGATGGAAATTAAACACAAGCGAAAAGCTAATGTGTGCTGTATTTGCAATGATCCTCATTATTAGCCTTTGTTTCCTCTGTACAGAAACATCAAATGAGCCTTTCCCACAAATGTTTCCAGTGCGTGCTCTTAACTGGAGCGCTTTAACCCGGTTTGAACCTGGTGGTCCCACATTCCTGTCTCTGCATTTAAACAAAATACCTGAGTGCTGATGTTCTTGGAGCCTTTTCCGTTCCCCTGGTCCCTCGTCATGCGTACCTCTTGCATTCCTGGACAGTCAGTCTGCCTCTTACACATCTGTTATTAAAAGCCTCACCGAAATACAGTGGCGGGGACTTACCTGGTCATGATACGTCGCTAGTTGCAGGTTAAAGCCCATATGGATTTCAGTGGAAATTACTTCTGATTTTTTTTTCTGTTGGTTGTGTGAATTGCCGATCCCTCTGTGAATTTGCCGAGTGAGCTAGAAATAACATTATGGCAAAGCTAATGGAATTTATATTTCAGCGCGAAGGGTTCTGATCCCGTATTTAGTCCTAGCTCCCCAGAGCTATGCTGTAAGGTTTGGGCATCTGCACGTAGACATGTGCACATGCAGCATATGTGTTTTAAGACCTTTTGTTTTCAAGACAGTTGCTTTACTCTGGAAAAACTAGGAGTTTGTCGAGTAAAACAAATATGTAATTATCATTATAGTCAATAAATACATGCTTAATTACTATGTGCTTTCCCCATTGCTTTTTAGATCTTGACTAAGGATTCTGTGACGGTTAATGTAGACGGAGTGGTTTACTACAGAGTTCAGAATGCCACCCTGGCTGTAGCAAACGTCACAAATGCGGACTCAGCCACCCGTCTTTTAGCACAGACTACTTTGAGGAATGTTCTGGGGACCAAAAACCTTTCTCAGATTCTCTCTGATCGAGAAGAAATTGCACACAGCATGCAGGTATGAGCACCTTCACCTAAGCCATCCACGGAAAACTTACAGGTCAGGATTTATTGTACCTCCTGGGTGATAAGCGAGGTTGTGATTTGTAGTCTTTGTTAGTTTACAACAGTTATGCCTTTATAATTATCAAATCATAATGTAAATACACAAGCCCTTAAAGTCCAAGAATTGTAAGATAATTGATTTGGTTTATTGATCATTCTTCAAATTTGGGCACTTATTTGCAGCTGGTAGATGGCTTAACTTAATTGTCCTGCCTTGTCTAGGCCACTCTTGATGAGGCAACAGATGATTGGGGGATTAAGGTGGAACGTGTGGAGATCAAGGATGTGAAATTACCTGTCCAGATGCAGAGAGCAATGGCTGCAGAAGCAGAAGCTGCCCGGGAGGCGAGAGCCAAGGTAATAACCTCAACATCTGGGGTTGGATTTTCTGTACTTTTTTTTTCTTCATGAATAATTTAACGTGGTGATGTAGAGGATGAAGATTCTCAGCCAGCTTGTGCTGTAGCAAATCGGAGTTCAGGGCAGGATTTGCATCTGGGCGCTTGCTCGGTTTCATCTTGGATCACGCAGGTGAGATTTCCTCCCAAAATGCAGAATATCTATTTTTTTTATCACACTCTAAGAAGAAATCAGAACAATTTTGAGGTTATTGGCTGGAGCCTGCAGTGAATTAGAAGCCAGACTTAGTACCAGCTTTTCCCTGACTCGCCCTGATTATAGGCAAGTCCTTAGAGTTCTGTTTTCTACTTCGTATGAGAAATAAAACAGGTGTAACACTTGGTTTTACCGTCACCCTTAACTGACCAGCAGTCAGTGTGGTTGTGACATCTTCGTCCCTTCTGAGGAGGGAGAAGGTGATACTAAATACTCAGGTTTGGAGTAAAAATCCTCAGGGGCAGTTAGAGCTGTCCTTCCCTAGGACTCCTCTGGTGGTTTGTTAATCCTGTCTTGAAACCTTATTTGGACCTCCATAGATGAAACTGTAGAGTCTGGTCTTTTCACAACAATCACAAAAAACCCTTTTGTGGTAGACTGGGCAGATAAACGAGGGTTTCTGGTGGATACTGGTGGTCTGTTGAGCTGCCTGCCAAGAGAAATGGAACTTGGATTCTAAATACTAAAATTTTGACTTGGCAAAGGGAGTTTGCTGGAGTTCATCTAATGCCATGGAAATTACATCTAATCTTATGCTCATCTCACATAAGTGTGAGTGATTTTGGTGCACGTAATGTGACTGATTTTCATATCCGCTACTTAATTGTGAGTTTCATTAACCTATCTTTAGGTTCTAATTATTTTTATTTTCATGGAAAATAAATGCTAAACTGAATTTCATTAGACTTCAAAGCTAGCAATTACTGAGTGTGAAGTTGGTGGTGCACCTAGGAACAGATCTTTAAGCCTGCATTAGTGCTCCAAGTATTAATTTCTACTTTTTTAGGAAGCTTAATTACTTTGCGATTATTGTTTAATTATTGTTATTTATTCTGATGTTCAAAAGAATATTGTGCCCTCACAATAGAACTCTGTAGGGAAATACACACTTGCCTGTGGTGGCACACACGTCAATTGCCTCGCCAGTAGCTTACCTGTTAAAACAGCGCCGTCCTCCGATCCAGCTGTCCTTTAAAATACTCAAAGAACATTTTATATTGTCCCAGTGCCGATGAGCTCTGCTTGTAAAGAAGCGAAGCACCACAGATCTGTCCCTAATGAGGCCATAATTAAGAATGAGGAAATAAGAAGGTATTTTCCCAGTAAGAAACATGCTGTTCACCTGTCAGGCTCTTGTCGAGACAAAACCGTACAGCTTAAAGGAAAAAGTCTTTTCAGGTGTATCTGGGGAGCGCCCGCTGATTTGGAGAGGCAGTGCTGAAAGAAGCACAAAAGATGTTTCTGAAAATAGAACGAATTTACCTGTCGCCTTTTCAAGACATGGCGCCGGTTTTTGTGATCTGGCATCCTGACAGGGTGGGGGAGAAGGGGCCCGCGCGGCCGGGGAAGCTGATGGGAGTGGCGGACGTTGGAGCTGGGGAAAAGGCAGAACCGGTGACAGGACGTGGGAAGGGCAGGTCACTCCACCCACGTGCTCAGCGGCAGCTTTGGTTGATAACTTAAGCCTGAAGTCATCCTATGCGCTTCTAGTTGATACTGTGCCAGAATTAATTCCATTTCATTCATCTTGCTTCCCCAGGTGATTGCAGCTGAGGGTGAAATGAACGCTTCCAGGGCCCTGAAAGAGGCGTCCATGGTTATTACCGAGTCCCCGGCTGCTCTTCAGCTTCGGTACTTGCAGACCTTGACCACCATCGCTGCGGAAAAGAACTCCACCATCGTCTTCCCATTGCCCATAAATATGCTGCAGGGCCTCTTAGGTGACAATCGCTAGGCAGAGGGGGAGGAGAGAGTTTCGGGTGAGGGTTTTGTGGCTTTGTTTTGGTTTGGTTTTCTTTCTGCTGCAGCAAATGTTTGCCACGCTGAGCTCCCTGGGTATTGTAGCTTATGGCGGTGTTAGTATTAAACAAGAGGTTTCCCAGCAAATCCACTTTGCTAAGTTACAAAACTTGTATGTGATGTTTGTGAATATGGACAATCAAATTTACTTAAAACTGAAAAACCTCCCAAAATGAGTACAATCAGATTGCCATCTTAAGCGTGTATCCACGCTGTGCTGGGTGGGCACCTCCCATCCGTAACCTCCCGGTTTCCAATAGCATATAAACCCCTTCGTGGTGAAGACGAGACAACCCAGCACTTGAAGTGTTGCTTTTAACCGGTGGGGCTGTAGCCCAGCAAGGGAAGGGGAGGAGCCCTCGCTGTTCTCTGGGAGTGTAGCTGTACTGATGAAGTCATCCCATTGATGTCACGTGGATTGCTTCTCTCGCTTGCATAAGGAGAAGTAATGGGAGTTGGCAGAGGAGTAAGAGCGCCATACTGAGTGCTTCTGAAAATGGGGCTTGTACTCCCTAAAATAGTCCTGTTCACAGGAAACAGTCCTTAGCCGATGTTACTGAAACAGAACTTCCCACCTCTGTGGGACAGTGTGTGCGCTGTCACAGACGGGCTGTTCCGTGCTTCTGGGGTGTGCCTGTATGGATTTATGCTGCTTTAAAGCACCGAGAAGTTGTTGGGTCTGCTTTTAAAAATTATTTTAAAAACCCAAAGTACTTATTCCTGCATTTTATCCAGGTCTGAAAGCTTGCTTCTGCAGAAGGATCTCTGTAATTAGCAGGGGGAGGTGATGTTTACCGTTCATGTAACTTCTACCAGATTTGTGATTTGCCTGTTGATGCTGCCTGAGCAGACCTGTGGTGTTTGTTGTGACACTAGCGGCTTATACTTCACACCAAACGCATGTAATCCCTGGTTAATCTAGTCTTGAGCTGTCAGTCTGCTGAACTGTATTCCTATTTTATACCTGGTTAATAGATGTAATTACAAATTAAAATGAGAAGAATGAGTGTCTGCATGGGGGGAGGCTCTTTGGGCTACACTATCCCCGAGTTGGGCATCTGGGCTTCTGTTAGTGGGGGGTGGCAACAAAAAGCCACAATTGGTGGTAGCAGGGCCCTTCCCACACGGGCCAGCATCAAGTTCCTAATGTGTTTTATCACCTTCCTGCTACTGTCAGGTCTGTGTTTGCAGCTTTTCCTTCTAGTAAGGGCGAGGTCCATTCAGCTGTGCCTTTGTCACTGCTGGGAAGGTGCCCAGGCGGCGCGAGCCGCTTGGCGCTGGTTCTCTCCTGCCTCTTTGCTGCCAACTCTTTCCCCCTCTGCATCGTACAAGCAGTATTCCCATCTGCACGAGTCGCTACTGCAGTTAACGTAAGCTGAGCTTGACTCTGCTGGGGGAGGGGGGAGTAAGACAGTTAACAAAGTAATTAGCATTGCTGCGCTCATACACTTGAAGTGGGAAACAGTAACTGCAGAGCTCGAGGTGAATCCTCAGGGAAGATGAGCGAAGCCGTAACTCCCCCGGTTGCTGCTGGAGATGGCCACCCCTGTGAATTCTTGTTGACAGCAGCCGCAGGCCTTTTGCTCTCGGCCTGAATAAAAAACCCACGCTGTTTACTAACGAATGACTTTCTGAAAGCGTACAATGCTGTTAATTTATCAGGGTCTTAAATGCTAATAATTCTGGCGAGAGGCAACCACACCCGTCCCAAACCCCCAAAAGTCATTCCTGGAACCATTCTGTAAAGAAGGCGTGTGCAAAGGACAGCACAAAGCAGGTTTACTTTTCTAAGGTGTATTTGTTTCAAGCAAGTTCAAACATGGGATCTAAGGTTCTGTTTAATGTTTTCTTCTTAGTAACAAACCCCACCATTTCTATTCTTCACATATTCCATACAAGCTTTATTGTATTAAATATAATCGAAGCAAGGAGTAGGGTCAAGGACTGGTCACAATTGTTTCATTAATTATTGCACAGCTAATTGGCTATTAACATCATTGCCTTGTTAACATGCATCCTGCAGGAGGAAGTAGCTCTTGAAGGCGTTGAAGGCACGAAACTTGCTCCATTTAAAAAAAGAAAAAACTTGTTTCTCAGACGTCCACGTCTGCCATTGCTCGCTGTAGAGGGTCGACAGCCCAGTAGTCGTCGTCCCAGCCCAGGAACCAGCCGGAGAAGGTTGGCGGCTCAAACCCTTGCTTAACGACTGTGACTGGTGTCCTCTTATCTCGGCTGGCCGGGTCGGTCTCGATGTACCGTGTAGCTGAAAGCAGACAGGTAGGAGGAAATCTCAGGGTACGGGTCTGCTGACGCAGCTTAACTGCAGCTAAGTGGATGCTAGAGATACAATTGCAGATTGCTCACTTGAAAAAACAAAACCCTAAAGTTTTCACTCTGTGGTTTTATCTACAGCTGTTAGAAGACTGGCACCTGTTTGTAGAAAACTATTAGGACTATAAAATGCTGTAATACTGTGGCAGCCTACGCCTGCTTCCCCACACAGATACTACACTCACTGCTAGGGGCTGAGCACAGCGTGGCTGAATGCTGCACCTCCTCCTCTTGGGGATCCTCCTGTCTTGAGAGGGGCGAGCTCTTTGTCCACAGCGTTGAGGTCTAGGCTGTAATTAAGGCACGTTTCTCTGTGTATTAAACTGCCTGCCTCATGATCAGATAGTGGGAAAGCAAACAAGGATTAATTCAGAGAGGAAAATGTGACATTACCAGATTTCAAAGCTTCAGTCTTCTCTTCTTCTTGGGCATCTTTCCCAATCCATACAAAGACCTAAAGGTAAAAAAAAAACCCCAACCCATATGCATTATTTCAGCAGCAATCGATCCCTTTAGGAAAGAAAGGGTAACTTAGACAAAGTCTCAGTGAGCAGAACGTGCCACAAAACAAGAACGTCCTTGTGCTGGTGCACCCGGCCTGTTAACCTATGTGACTAAAGCTGTTGGTGGGTAACAAGCAGCTTGTTGCCTGCATTTTACCTGCAGGAATTCTGGATACACAAACAAGTTACACCTGAGCTTAACATCAGAAAAAACTAGCAGATATTTGAACGTTTTTACATAAAACGTACAAAATTCATCTCAAATTTGCCTTTTGGCTGATTCAGGCCCAATGACTGACCCGCCCTTTGTTACCGAAAAAGAACAGAAAAGGTGTCTCCTAACGGTGGTTCTCAGCCCTTGCCCACTGGGACCAGGACCCTGCAGGTCACCGGTACAACGCTCTGCGTGCTCTGGTACAACAACTCTTCCAGCTGCTGTCGCTTGGGCCTCAATCTACAGCCAGCTTGTGCCAGTTCTTTGCTCCCCTCTTCACCCGGTAGATGCGCCGTACCTGATCCCACGTGTCAAGGAGCATCACGTCATCTGTAGCAAGGTCATCCTGAGTCAGATCTCCAGGAACCTCCTCAATCTGGAAAACAGAAGGTTAAAAGATAAGCACACTTTACTTTTACAGGAGAAGCCCAGTTTGCACAGGTCCCGTTCCACCCCATCAGTGGGACGCATTGAGCCACACACTGGCACGGGGTTTGACCACACAGCTCCGGCTACATCACAGCAGTGCTCTGAGACCATAGAATGCAAAATCGGTCAGTCCCTACCTAGAAAGACTGTCACTCGTGCCCAAGGCTCGTTGAGCTGTCTCTTCGTGCTTGAAAGATTTGTGGGTTAAAATTTGAGGTGCTGTGTGCCAGCTGTTAACCAGGGCAGGATCGGTTTGGTGCTTCAGAAGGTTGCTGTGCTGACACAGCAGAACTAGGAGCTGTCTGCAGAAAACTGGCAGCGATGCTTTCCTTGGGAGGCAGCGCCACAGAGGAAGGTAAGGTGTAACGGCCTGTTGGTTGGCTCAGAGCAGGCTGGGACCGAGTTTCTCCCAGCTTTGTCAGACGGATGTTGAATTAATTGACTATTAGATACTCACAGTGAAGCGTCCACTCTTGTTGGAGCACGCAAAAAGACGAGGGGGGTGAGCATCCATCTTCTTGTCCTTCAGCCGAGGAGAGGTACGGTAAGGAGCCCTGCCGCCCAAAGCTGCCCAGAAGTTATCTGGAAACGAGAGAGAGACACCGATGCTTCAGCCCTGCATGGAAGCCAAGTAGCAGTATGGTTTGGGTAGGACCTGAAGCACTCTTCTATCTCAGAAAGTCCCGAAGGCTACGGGAGAAGTGTGCCGTTAGACAGAATGAAGCTACTTTGGAGAAGCCCCTCTGTCCACATGTTCTGAGGGACAAAAGAAACTATCCATGAAATAATTACTGAGAACATGCAGCTACACAGAAATGACCTCGGGCTCCACTGTGCCTCCCTCACCTGGCTCTCTGCCCTCGGAAACCTGCACTGGGCGAGCGCCCAGCGTCTTCAGCAGCTCTTGTGCTCCCGATTTCTCAGCATCGCTGGCTCCTTGGCCCACCCAAAGGTAAGCAGCGGAGGGAGTTTTCAGGACAAAGGCATCATTGGAGTTCAGCTGACTGGCAGTAGGATCCAGCTGAAAGCAAGCACGTGGCACGTGTCAGATGTGATCGTCCTCTACGCAGAGCCCGTTACTTCAAAATAAAAATCTGCACCTACCATCAAATAAACTGCAAACAAGATATTCCACACAAGCACATAAGGTTACGAGATATATTATATATTTGCCTGGATCTGAGTGATGAGTTAGACTTAATCATATTAAAGAGTAAATAAACACGTTTTTCTGCGCGTAACCTCCAGACCCTCTGACCTATGGGAAGAACGTTTGGATCTGTCATTTCGCTGGCCTTGACGGTTATGACCGGGGATTTAAGAACTCTCAGGGAGACCGCTGCAGGGCAGCATCCCTGCTGCTGGGGCTGATCAATCATCAGCGTCATTTCCTCTATGCCAACAAGGAAGCCAGAAACTTGAGCAGTTGCTGCAGACATGACTGGGTGCTCTTGCCTCAACTGAAGGATTTAGTCTCTCTTGTTATGCGGGGTTTTTGTGTGCCTTTTCTTTCAAAGGAGCAGGGCTCTTCCCTGGCAGGAGTTGTAGCTGTGTGTAGGGTATGTAGCACTTACTTCCTGCCTTCAGCGCTGTTGTTCTAAGCCTGCGTGACAAGTCACAACGCCAGACCCCAATGGTTTTCAGTGTGAGGGTTATGAACTAATTAGAAAATAACGATTATCATCACTTACCCATGGGAAAAGAGGAATCTTTTCATAGTTTGTCAAGTTTTCAAAGTATGTTTCACTTTAGATGAGAAAGCTCAGTTTGGCCCTTGTTCTGGTCAAAGGGATCACGTTCCCGTCACAGCCCACGCACACAAGGCAGAAGGCGGCTCTGTCCACGTACCTCAACTGCTCTGGTAGCTCCTGAGGTGCTGGATCGGACCTGGAACAGCCGTGTTTCTGCAGGTGCTGTCTGGCCTCCTTCCCTAGAGGTTCCACCCTTGTAAACAATCAGGGGCTTTCCTCCAAACAAGCTCATCAGATGAGGTGGCTCTTTTCCCTGCACCACTCGTTTCTGGAGAAAAAGAAACCCGCTGTCGGTTTTAAGCTGCTGCTGCAGAGTAGCGTACCAGACATGGCCTTTCAACCATCCTTCCAGCTGGAATGGGCATGTAGCCCCCAGCTGCTCACCAGAGCCGAGCTATTACCTCCCGCACCACGACAGAGCAGCGTTTAAACTGAGCTCTCACAGCTGCCATCTCATTTTAACTGGCAAGTGATCCACTGGCACAAAGGTAACAAGCAGGAGCCCTGAAGAACCTCTGGTCTCCTACAGGCCACCTGTAAAACCTCCCAGTGTCATAGCTGGAGCGCAGGTTAGGCACACAGCTTCCTCATAACCTGAGCGGGGGCTGCTGCTGCATGACTGGGTTTCTCTGCTGCACGCCGTTATTGTGTAACTATATATATATATATATTCTTTATTCCCAGTGTTGGGCTGGTTTTGGTTGGTTGTGTTTGATTTTTTTCACCTGCACAGGGCTGCCTCCCAGCTCCTCATCCAGCTGTACTGTGAGGAATGCAGACGTCGTAATTTCATCTTGAGTGGAATCAGCACCCTGCCTGAAAGACAAGGCAGAATTTGAGTTTTATTTCCAGCCCTTTCCCTCCTTGCAGAGATCATGAAGAGGCAAGGAAAAACCTTGTTACTGAACCTCTGCAGCACTTCATTCAACATGAAGGAGAAATTCACTGTTCTATATTGTAACATAGTGATCACAGAGGGAGTTGGGAACGTTTTCTAGATAATAAGCACAGATTCTTTGGTATCTTCATGCCTATCTGCCATTATCTTTCTAGCAGCTAGTTTAAAAACGTGCCTGTTGGTACTGGTACCAGGAACTGCACGTGCAGCCCCTATGCAGACCATGTCAGGGAGCGTGCCTGTGCCCATTCCGCTTGCTGAAGAGCAGGAAGGCCACTGTGAGACTGCCTGCCAAAAACTCCTCTTTAAGGGTATGGTCTGGGGACTGAAACAGTCACAAGCCACCAGTCAAGGTGGCAGAGTATTAAAAATTTGTTCAAAGAGTCTCCATAGATATAGGAACTCTGCAAAAAGAACTAGAGCTTGATCCAAAGAAGGGAGCAACTACTACTGGAAGGAAAACAAAACAAAAAAAAAAAGGAAAACAAATACTAGCACAGTAATTCCCCGCATTGTTCCACTTCAAACAGAACATTCCAGACCTCTGGTAGTGTTTTGTCTGCAAGAGGTTATCCAGGGTGAAACTTTACCCCACAAGGATCCTCCGTAAGTGGGAACCAGCAGTGATCCATTTTTGAAGTGGACTCTCAGCCACACATCACCCCAGCGTTTCCTGACTTGCAGCAGGGAAACTTGCTTACCAAGTGTAAATGATCTGTCCCTGTTTCCCAGCGTGCTGGTAATTGTACAAGATGATATAGCTATCCCCTCCGTAGAACTGGCCATACTTGGAAGGATCCACTGGCACTTTCTCCGAGCCTTCTATTCTCCAAATCTAGAAAAAGAGAGGAGCAGAAATACTCTGAGTGGAACGTGACAGCAGAAGCCGCAGATTCCTGAGCGCGCTGCTGTTCAGCCAGAACCCACAGCCCGGCAGCCCGCCCCGGGGGGCTCCCGCAGCCTGGCCTGACCAGGGCTCCCCAGCCCCAGCGGGGTTCAGCCAGAACTGCTGCAGAAAACGCGAGTCAGGCTGCTAGCGCTGCCGGCGCCAATGCCTGTTTTGTACCTGACATGACGACTGCAATTTCTGTTGGTTGGACTGTCAGGAATTGAGGTTTTGGGCTTTACTGGAGACTTTCAAAAAGCCTCACGTTGGCTAGAACCTCTGTGGGCTTTTGGGCAGTTCTCAGCTCTTTAAAGCTCCCTGCACCACTGCTGCTGCGTGCAAACACACATATCCAGGTGCATGAGATGGGTGCTATGAGACAATCACCCAGCCCACGGGTAATGGCAACAGCTAGAATAAGTGAGGAGGAGGAAGGAGAAAGAAGTCTGGGTCCCCGCAGTTGGGTGAGGCATTACCCCAGGGAAATTCTGGGGTCAAAATTAACAGCTCATCTACACCACCTAGCTGCAGAGTTCTGACGGTATTTCTGGTATTAAAAATTCCCCCAGCATTTACAAAACTGCAGTGTCAATGATTCTCAGGCCTCCAATTGTCTCGCTGCTCTTAGGAATGCCATCAAGTAGCAAAGAAAACTCTGGAACCTTCCCAAAGGGGATCCGACACTGCTCACCTGTTTCCTGCCAGAGCCGTCATCCTCCATTCCGTGCTGGGCAGCCATGGCCTTGGAGGTGTGCAGAGTCGCAGCATCGAACGGTACCTTCTCGATCTTGGCAACGTGACCAGAAACGTAAGCCTGCCCCAGTCCTTCTGTCTGGTCCCTGTCCCGCCAGTTCTTGAAGAATTGCTTAAACAAGGGTGTCTCACCGCTCTCAGGGAGCACTTGGATCTGAAACAAAAGAGCCAGCGCATGGGGAGCACGTTCTCCCCATCCCACACAGCTCCAGCTCTGCCTGCTCCTTGCTTCACATGAGCCCTGACAGAGAACTGCCTGGTACAACCCTCCTGAGGTCAAGCGGTGACGTGCTCGGTGCCAAGGTGCCGTACTAAGAGCAGTGCAGGTCTCACTGCCACCACAATCAGACACACGGCCATCAGTTGTACCTCCTGCTGTTACTGTACCAGGCAGACCTCTTCCAAGAGAGAGGACACGTGACAAACTGTCTGTTTGCTGCTTGTCACCACTAGTTTGAAGGGATTTGCTTCTTTCAAGCCAGTGTTAATCAATCTTTAAGTCTTTGTGTAACTACACCTGGAAGGTCCGTACTATCACCACCACCACCACAGGTCTCAATGCGCTATGGGATGCAGTCTCAGGTGAGCTCTGGGGAAGGCTGAAGGGATGGTAAGTGATTAGAACCATCTCCCTAAGAACAAGAAGGGCAGGTTTATCTACGCTGCTCTTTTTCACTCTTCGGAAAAGGTCATGGAAGACGTAGAAAAGTATCCAAGAGGGAGAAATGTTAAATACTAGTTGCGTTGGGGTAAATGCTATTTTAAGGACAGTGTTAGCCCAGAAGCAACACTGCAGTATCTTCCTGCAGAAGAGCAGATCACCCAAAACAGGAGCTACTTGAAAGGCTGTTAGTGACGCTTCACATGAGCCATGCTCGGGAGTCAGTGGCCTGTGTGGCAGAAAAGTAACCCCAGCAGTGTTGGGGGGTGGCCACAGGCAGGCTGCATCTCCTTACCTGCGTATGTTTCGGGTAACCCATCTTATCAATGAATTCAGAAGCTGTTTTCAGTGCTGCCGCCTTCTCTTCAGAGTTGGCACTCCGGCCTTTAATGAGAATAGGAGAAAAGAGGTCAACATTTTAAAGCTCTGCATTCCCAGAGAAAACAGTCCCAGGTACTTCTACCTCTGCAGCACAGAAGGGCCCAGCCTTCCAGCTGGATGACTCCAAGTAGCAAACGACAATTGTTCAATTTCTTTAAGTCTTTTGTGATGGCTGAGAGAGCACAATAGCCTTTCTAGTTATGATACTAATTTAAGCTTTTCTTCCTGGTTCCCAGGACCCTCCCTTTAATTCCCTACACTAAAGACCCCATACCTCAGCACCTGACATCTCTGACGGGAGTGCTTTTCTGAGACTGTTCACACTATCCAAACTTGCCCTGAAGAGCACCACCACCACCAAGTGCACACTCCCCCACGCAATGTGAAAGAAACAGGGACTGGTAACTGGATGAAGATCATCATCAGCTTCACCTGCATCCCTCCAGTACCTTTCCAAACAAAGATCTTCCCATCGGTGCCATGGTCCAGAATGAAGCAGTCATCTGTACTCAGGGCTGCCTGGGAGAAGGGGTTCTCATCTGCCACGAGGGAAACCGCCATGTTCCCAGCCCCGTTGGAGACCTGTGATAACACGGCATGCAGGTTAGATAAGGCCTCATTTGTTCCCCTCCAGCTTCATGGCAATAGTCCAAAACCCAGGGAGTGGAAGGGAAATAAATTTGAATGCCCTGGCTGCTTCAGGCATTATTGCTTTTCAAACAGGATACCTTCAACACAGACACAGTATGACAAAAATGTAACACTTGCTCTGAAGATTTCAAGTATTTCTAGCAAAGCAGCTACTGCTGGGACCAAAGACTGATCCGAGATAATATCCTTGGTGCACAAGCAGCCAAGAAATAACTTCTAAAGCAAACCAACTGCACTTCAGAACTGGAGGGGGCAGTCCTGGTAACTGCCAAGAGGCCTCCTGGTGGGTTTAGTAGTCTGAGTTCCTGTACTTACTGATGGATAAAGGTCCACATTACCAATCATCTTGGCAGAAAATTTGTCCCAAAAATCTTGGATATTGTCCTACAGTTATGCTAGCTGACAGCAAACGTTACCTTTCAAATCACTGCTTCATCACGCTCACTGGATGTGGAAAGGAGTAGATCCTGGTTCTCACGCTCACTATTTCTAGTTATTTCCTTCCATCTTCCTAACACAATGCCTGATAACACAAAGGGAAATTCCCTTTCTTCCCCCATTCATTTCACACTCTGCCTTTCCCTCAAAAATTCCTGGCAAGTCCCAGCTGTCTCACTACAGTCAAAAGTGGCGATAAACACAACAGAAAAGCGTGTGAGTATGCAGTGTAAGCAACCAAGGTTCACACATAAAAGCTTCCCAAAAACCCAACAGCAGAGTGAGGCAGAAGCAGGACTCAGAGCAGCTCCTCTCTGCTATTCCAGCTCCATCTAATTGCGCAAAGATCGTTCCGTTCTCCACAGGGTTATTTGTAAGTGTCCCTCTGTTTCTCGTTACCTTATAGAGCTTCGCCAGCTTTCTATTGGTTGTGTCAGTTTTGGTCTCATCAGAAACTCCTGGTGGCAAACTGGGCTTCGGTCCCAGGACCTGTGAGAGAAAAAAATTACCAGCCAGTCCAAGAGAATCTCTGTTTCCCAGATGCTCCAGCCACAAGAACAAGTAGAAGAAACTTCTAGATCAACAACAGTGAAAATACACTCTGATGCTGCAGCGATGCAGAGGACCAAGCCTGCGCTGCATTGTGTGTTTGTATCACTAACTTTTCATACATAAAGACACAAGCTACTGAGCCTATCTACCATCCTGCCCGTTCTTCTGCACACAGCTCTGCCCACTCCAGCACAGAGAAATGGACAAAGTGAATAACCTGAAGCATCTCCTCCCGCTCTGATCCTTCCTCCGAAACATAGACCTTGGCGCGACCGTTCCGCTCATTGTCCCGGATCCCCTTGGCCAGCACAGTGGCCTTCAGCCGTTCCTGGCGGTTGCTGTTGGAGCCGCACCACTGGAAAATGTTCTAGGGGAAAAGAAAAAGACGGTACAGCCATCAGAGCATAACAACCCCTCTCCAGATGTGACAGCAGCATGGCCAGGACTGAAAGGTGTTGAAAGACTGGCTAAACAGTGTTTCAGAATGCTCAACACTTTAGATAGCTTCAACAGAGCGGGGGAAAAAAAAATCCTTAAGTGAATGAATCAGACATCTCCGGCCCCTGAAAGTCTGCTAAGCCTGTCTTTTACATGATACTTACACTGCCAAGGTCCAGGATGAAACAGTCCCCTGTGTTGAAGCTATCCCAGCTCACAGGGACCTCCGTCGCTCGGACTGTTCGCCTGCCTTTGACCTGCAGAAGCCTCTGCACAGTTACTTCATTGGGAACCACGTGTCTGAAGCCAGAAGCCACACCACCAGCCTAAGGGAGAATGAAGAAACGATTCACCCTTGTGCTGTTGCTTCAGAAAAAATGAAAATCCTACTGGTTTGCTATCAGTGAGCAGTTTGTGCCTCTCACAGGGAAGAGGGGAAGCAGCAGCTTACAGAGAGCACTAGTTTGCCCAGGCTGGGCTTTTGTATAGCGTACGTCTATCGATACATCCCAGCCATCCATTCCCACAGCGCCTAAGGGACAGTGATATAATACAGTTGGAGATCTCCAAATATGAAGAAGATGACGATAAGTTGAGGTATTGAGAGGATTTTGACTGGTGGGATGAAGAGTGTATTTCCATGTGTATTATATGTCCTGCCTGCCAAAGATTATCCCAGCCTCAGGATTCACCTTCTCTGCTGATAAAGAGATACTTAGAATGACTTGTCAATGTCGGCAGCAGGACATTGCAACAATGTTGCAGGACATAAGCAACAATGTTGCATAACCATATCCAAATGAATGAAAATAACAACAAAAGAGTGGGAAATAAGCAAAACAAAAAGACTAGGAAAGTCTTAGACATGAGGAAATGTAAGCACTTTGCAAGCATTCAACCTGATATCACTTTCCTTGTGCCATTGGATTCCTAACACACATAACTGTTCTTGACTCCATGTTTTCACTTCTTCTATTCCACTTCACTGCAATGGCCTGGAAGAGTAACTCCCACTACTATTTGCTTTACCAAAACATTACATATGCCAAGGAGGTGGGCTAAGCACAGAAAAAGACTGAAAAGGTCAAACTCTGTTATATAAGTGGGGAGAAATTAAATCTACTGGGTAGGCGTTTCCCATTAACTCAGATTGCTGTTTCTTAAATTCATTCCAGACGTCTTGGGACTGTTCTTTCCTGTGCTTCTCAAAGAAAAACAAAACCTCGATTCCTAAAATTTCCTGGGGCTTAGCTTGCATACTATTAATTCAGCCAAAGCTCTCCCACTGGGATCTGCTGTTCTCTACCCTGTCAGTTCCAACTCACTGAAAACATCTGGATGAGAACGGTTTTTAAGCAACTGGAAAAAGAGCAATTCTCATTCTTCTGAGAATTGGGCAGAGGGCAGGATGCCATTTCTTGCAAATTTGATTCAGCCTGGCAGTATAAGGACCCAGTCATCACCTACCTTGTACTTGATGCCAGATTTGAAGTACCCCAGGAAAGTTGAGGACTCATGGCCTTGCACTTCGCGATGCTGAACAGCCTTCCCTTGAAGGTAGTCATCCATCTGGACAGTGAATATGGCAGCTGCCCCACGCTCATCTTGAGAGCTTTCATCGCCTAAGAAATTAAAAGGCAACAACTTGGAGGGAACGCAGGGTTTCTGCCTCTACATTCAGCCAGGGAGAAAGCAGATTACTGGGAAGTTTAGTTTCCCAGAATGTCTCCTGAACAGCTGTTTCCAAACATTTCTTACAAAGACCCCAAACGGCACAGTGTAAACTGTATTCTTCTGGCAGACTTACAATACCATCGTAACTGCTGCAGGCCTGCTGTCTCTTTGGTAGGTAACACTCACTTTTCTTTTGCCATTTCACCCTGTCCTGGAAGGAAACTGGCTATGGAGCAAACACATGGGGAGATGAATCCACAGAAATACCTAATCAGGCTTTATGAAGACTGTAGAAACTAGTGGGGCACCAGCTCCACAGCAGTTTGCCTCTCTGAAGCTCTTTGGTGTGGAAAACTGATTGGCAGATGGCAGACACAACAAGCCACCATCCAAGTATCTTACACAGCTTTAATTATGATGTTGTCACAGAGTCTTGGTTTTGCAGGATATGGAGAAAGCCTTGCCATGTTACTCAGCGACATTTACTGCAGAAGGCCAGGTAGGTGGTCTGAACTTCAGGGGGAAAATCCCACTCGCTCAGTCAGGAGGATAACAACTGACCTTCATCCTTTCAAACAGAAAGGATTTCAGCTGCCCCTTTCATCTGAGATCTTGTCGAGAACAGGGACTTATTCTGTTGTTCTGGAGAACAGGGACTTATTCTGTCATCTTCATCAGAAAAAGCTATTTCTAGGTACAGAGCTGGCTGTACTCACTATTGCAGAAAACATTTCAAATATTTACAGTCAGTAGCACTAAATGCACCCAAAATTGCATTCTCACTGTACTGCCCATTCTGCTTTTTATCTCCTTGGGTAACCCTTACTGGCCGAGGCTGGTGTGGTGAGAGGGACAGAGTTCTCTTTGGGCTCCCAGCTGAGCAGGGGCACTCCCACCAGACTTACCTAACCAGAAATGCAAGTCGTACTGGAGGTTCCCACTTCGCTGTTTGATGGTGTTCAGCACCAGATAGGAATCTCCTGTGAAGAAGTCTCCATACAGATTTTTTGGCACTGGTACCAAATCAAATTTCTCGATTCTCCAAATCTGAAGGCCAGGTTCCTTCCCAGCCTTCGAAAACTCAGCGTGTTCCACCATGCTGACAGGCTGGGGGCGAGACAGAGAATGTTGTTCAATATGCATAGTACAAGGAAGCACATGTTTAAATTATATTGCCTCTGATCTCTTAACTATTGTTCCAGGCAACAAATGGAAAGTTTATTTTTTTTCTCTTGCACTGGATTTTGAAGGAAAAACATCAAAACAAAAAAAGGGGAGGGGGTGTCTCTCAATTGATCGCTGCTAATTTTCACTTCCAATCAACTTTTACTTCCTAGCTTATTCCTGACTTACTCTTTCCTAGACTCTCTCATCTCTGTTTTCTGTCCCCCTCTCTTGATTTTACTCTACATATTTTCTTTACTAATGTACAGCTTTTCAGTAAGTGAAAGACTAATCCTCTTGCTAACTATTCTTTTCTATAAACGCTGCATGACGTTCAAGACTGTAGAAAATAAACCCCTTTTAATTACGCATGTTGTACATCTTGCACAAACATTATTTACAGTTTTCCAAAAACCTGTGTTATCTTATCCAGATCTTCCTGGAAAATTTTGTGAATATCAAAGTTAGATAATTAACAGGTTTCTTATATCTCTTCTGTTCTTACATGTTACTTCAGTATTTCTGTGTAACTGTTCCCTTACAGGAATTACACTAATATACACAACATCCTGCCCTAAGGACATCGCAATTTTGGTTTGTGTGTTGTCATATTAATGCAATGTATTAACAATATGCAATCCATTTCTTTAACAAACATAAGGAACGCTTTTCTATATTACAAAAGAATTCACTTTGGTAATACTGAAAGAAAATAAAACATTTCTGTCGTATTGGCAAAGGAAGTTTGTCCATATATTACAGCATGCCTTTGAGCGGTATCAGGAAACAGGGAAGAAAAAATTAAAATGTTATATTAGAAGCATCCAGTATTTTGACAAAGAAGACAGTTCACAGGAGCTGGTGGACAAAAGTACAATATGCTGAGCTTTCAAGGCAGAAATAAAGAATGTTACAAACTAGAAAGCAAAATAGCAAGTTAGCTACAAAGTGATTCCTAAGCTGAAATCAGGTAACAAACAAAGACGAAAACCAATAAACTTTAACATTGTGATTCCAGTCAGCCCAACTTAATTTCTCCCAAATCCTCACTATAAAACCAGACAAACTCCACAGGAAGAGTTAAAAGAGAGTGTGACTCTTATAAGTAATTGAAAACTAAAACTTTTTCAAGGCTTAATTGTGATGTTAATCACTTACCACAGCTGAAAGCACAACAGCTGCTGTAACAACATATCCAAGCCCTGCAACAGACATGGAGCTAACACAATTCAGCTTCAGAGCCGCTGTGCAAAAAACGGTGAGAAGAATAGACCTGAAGTCCTGTTTGCCCATTTCTAACAGCAAATGGGCTTCTCCTTCCTCTGCAGAAGCTGCAGGGAGTCCCAGCTCCCTCCTCCTCTTGCTGCTAGTGAAGATGAACCGCAGAAGCCAATCTTTTATCAGTGAAGAACACACCCACCCCCTCTGCAATGTAGGGGCGTAACATGTTTGTGCAAATAGTCCTGTTGGAAGTCTCAGAGACTCCTCTCCAATTTACAGATGCTTAATCCCAGCAGGCAATAACTCAAGACAATATGCTATCCATTACAGCCGACAGTGCCGTTCTGTTCAAACAAGCCAACTATCTAGTCATAAGGCCAATGAGAGAGGAAGAAATTAAAGAGACAGCAGCAACAGAGGCAACATTTTGTCAGCTGAAAACTGCAAATAAATGGAAAGCTGATGAGACGCAGAGGAACAGAAATGCTGTTCCAGATGGCAAGAGCTGCAGAGAAAGAGATTTTGGAAATGAGAAGAACGGAGAAGCACTGAAAGGATACAGCTGAATAACGTGGGGATGGAGGGAACATGCCTGCATCGCTCTGAACTTGTCAGAGCAGCAAGATGCAAAATTCAGCATGTGCTTTGTGTGTCTTGCACCTGAACGTAATCCCCACACTAACTGCTATCAGAGTAATACACTCTGGAGGGGCTTGAGATGGACCAGTGTCCATCCATTTCAGCTGTTAGCAAAAGGGTATTGCCAGAAATACAACAGCCATCAAACCTGTTCAGTTCAACGGAATTACAACACAGGTTGGCTGATTGTAGCACACCAATGATCTGCCACCAGTGAAGAGCTTGTTCTTCCAACCATCTCACACTTCAGAACGCAAATCTGTTGTGTTTTCTAAGTGTTTGCAGTAAGTGAACTGTGCAGTAAACTTCCTACTGTGGCCCCTAGGAATAGAGCAGCCTTATGCTCTTGCCAGAGGGTGGAATGGCTCCCAGAGGTGCCAGCAGCCCTGCCTGCCATACAGCATCCACCAAACGCTGCCCGAGGGGTGAGCAGAGACCTGCCTCAGACCCGCTCTCTGGTATGTGCCTGTAAATGTCCTGGGAGGCCAAACAAGAATGCTAGGAGGAACGTAACTGGTGCCTAATGTGTGGTTGTGTTGCTGGTTACTCTTTTCTCTGAATGCACCCGGGGATGAGTTACTGACAGGCTGAGGTTCCCACCTTCAAAATCTCGCAAAAGATGCTTAAAAGATGTTTAAATAAGGGGCAAAATCCTCCACCTGCAGAAGTCCACAGCAAAACTTCCATGAGGGAAAGATCAGACCCACTTTGTCTGTGCTTGTTCCACTCTCCACTAGAGTACTTTCTTTCCCTCTCATTAGAACACTCTGCTGCTCTGTTGTCCGAACCGATGCATTTTGTTTTGAAATGTAACCTTGGCAAACTCTGATTTAGTTAATGTACCTTTGAAAATTTCACCGGAAATTCTTGAACTGAAATAGAGAATAAAAACAATGTCTTCGTCTTGCTGGTATTCCTGATCTCTGTGAAGGAAGTTCAGAGAGTCAGAGGTCTAAGACCCAGTGAAAAAAACGTTGGAACCCTGACTCCGAGGAAGCCAGCTCTGAAAGGCTTCTGCAGCTGCAGCACACCCAAACCACGATGACTGGATTGCACAACATTAGAAAGAGATGGGTCCCTTCCAAATGGAAAAATACTTTGCACTTTTTATTAATAAATACCTGTATAGGGCCACGCTTGGGGAAACTTCACAGACTGAAAGTGAAAAGACCTACGATAATCTTTGTTAGCATCCTGGTTTAGGATCTATCCTAATCTGCAGACATATGCTTACAAGCATATAAGATATTTTAGAAAAACAATTTATTTTGTCTTCTAATCAACTTGGGGTTTTAAAAGTTTTGCCCTCAGTCCAATCTTGTATTGCCAATTAGTTCCAGAACATAAATACAGGCAAAAGAGGGAAAGAGGGCTACAATGAATAAACTGTATACTCTAGCGTTCTTTGGTAGAAATTAATCTGAAGCATGTCAGATGCGAAGAAGTGTAATATACTCCAACAGCTGGTATGGTTTCTTACTGCTGTCAGCAAATGTTGCACTGTTAAATCAGCCACAGAAATCTGTGCTCCGAGTGTTTGATTGAGGGCATATGCCAGATGAGATTGCCAGGATTCTACTGAAAAGGATGTCCTGCTGGAGACACGGCAAAAAGGCGAATTTCAAGCTGATGGTAATAAAACTGTCCAGCTTAGTCACAGAAAGGGCGCTATGCAGAGCCAACATCTTATGCAAAGGAAAGTTATTTAAGGAAAACAAGGAAAGGGCTTGGAATACAGGCTTTCGGTGCAGATGGATCATCTAAATATCACTTGGCTACACAGCGATAAAAAACAAGAACTTAAGAAGTCCAATGATTTGAGCAAACAGTGGAAGACAACAACTTATTATGGTATCCAGATGTGCAGTTACCACAATCACAACAGGCCTGTCTGAGAACACCACACCATGGAGTCTGGCCTATAGAAATAATTACAGGGATAACCCCCTATTTACCAAACACAAAACGTGAGCCTTGGTACCTGAGGGAGGCTGACACTGCGCAAAAGTCTGCGTCTGGCTCATGGAGCAATGGCAGAATTTAGAGATTGATCCTTCAAAAAAGTGTTCAATGATTTTCCTGAGGCTGCAAGCTGCTTGCTTCAGAGGAAAGACCAGAAAAGTCAGAGACACCCTGCAGCCTGTCTGCTCAGCAAACGCGACATTCCTGCCCTGCTGTGCATCCTCTCTGTTACGGTGCTGTTGGAAGCCCTGGCAGCTGTTGCTTCCACCATCTCTCTGATCCGGGACTCAGTAGTTTTGTCTCCTGGTATCCAGCCCAAAACATCTCTCTTATTTCCACCCTGCAACTTGTAATAAACAATTCTCTTTGCCTCCTCCCTAAATACTTCCATTTATGCTCTTTACATTCATCTCCATGGCTGTGCCTCCCACTCATCTGTCACAGAGTCACTCTATGCCCTCGTAAATTGATTCCATCAGCGCTTTCGCCATTTGCCTTCACTCTCCTCTGAATTTGTTCAAAAAAACAAACAAAAAAAAAAGAGTGGAAAAACCACTGTTCAGTAGTTTCCTTTCCTTGCAGGTCTTATTCAGTAACTGGGCATTTACAAGAGAAAAATAGGCATAACATCTTTTTTGGAACTACAGTTAATTTGTGGCAATTCACACATGTATATACCCACAAATACAGTAAGGACTTACCTGCCCAGGGCTGCTCAGAAAAGCTGAATTAAGTAAGACTGAAATACGTGGTGGTAAGCCAGATCACCATGTGGTTGTTCTCATTTACAGCTCCAGTGTCTGGTTCGTGATAGGTTCAGATAATTTGTCTAAACTTACTGCATAAACACAGCCCACACAGGAAGGTCTGCAGCCAACATGTTACACCACAGAGTATCTAAAAGACCTTCTGGTCACTTCTGGAACAATTTCTGCATTTCTAGATGACAAAGGCTGTATTTTTTATTTTAATGAATAATACTTGCAGAGCATCAAAGTAACTTCCAAATACAGACTGAATTTCTAAAATATGGGGAGAACAGTAAATCTTAGTAAAGTCTGTATCCACACAATATTCATGCTGCAAAAATGCTTCTTGTGCATTAGTCCTTATGTACCTTGGGGGCAAACAGTTGCATTTCCACCGACCTAATCCTCTCTTTCCCTCTATTGATTTGCCAAAAATTGCCCGGAGAATATGGACTGCTCCAAAGAAACAGTATTATATCTCCTCAGGAAAAGAAAGATGCCCTTGTCTCACAACATTCCAGACCTCCTATATCAAGCGCCAGAAGAAGTTAAATCGCCACCGTATTTCTGCTGCAACAACGGGAAAACTGTAGGTCACTGTGTTTTGCAAGCGGCAAAGTTGTACAATCCTACTAGCTTGATCAATCCCAAAGAAATCAACAGGTTGTACTTGTGACAGAAACACTGCCAAAGTTAAGGGCTGCATTCTTGAGATCACTGTCTGAAATAATGCCACTGAAGAGATCTAACATACCACAACTCAAGTTATTTGCTTGCTTTGGGTTTAGCTATTTCTACACTTTGAAGAGAATCTATACTTTCCAACAACCCACACAAACCATTTCTTTTTTCCTCTGATCCTTCGCCGAACCATAAGAACTCTGATGATGGTGTGAGTGAACACTACAGAATCATTCGAGTTCTGACCGTAAAAAAACCAAAGACATGATGCTGCATAAAACAGAGAAAGGACGACAGTTCAGCACAGTATTAACAGCTGATGACAGTGCACACTGAAAACAGAAATACTTGTCTATCCCTTACAGCCTCCTTGCCAAAACAGTATATATTACGACTAACTCTTCCGTAAGCCACTGGAAATAAATCTGGTGGGACTTCAGCTTTGTTGCCAAGGTGACAGGCACTGAAAAATACCTAAAATGATAGATTAGATCAGTTTTCAGTCTCCAGACGGCCCTAAATTCACATACACACAAAACTAAAAACAACCCCTTTCCTTCCATCCCTCGAAGTAGCTAGTAAACAAAGCTTATTTGGGACAAGAAAAATTGGCATGGAAGAGCCTCCTCCTACCCTAGCCATGGTGACTCCATAAACTATTTCAGTTCTCCGCAAGAGGAGCAGCATAGTTAATGGGATTACATCTGAACAGATGCAGCCTGCCACAAATCGAAAAAATTCAAACTGGCATCGTCCTTCAGCAGCTTCTCCCTTCATCTGAAGTATGCATCTGATTCCAAGAAGAGGTCAGATCAACAGTCCTGTACAGCATTATCTGTACAACTAGTAAGTAGGTTTTTATGTAAGTTAAAATTCCTACTAAACCACTTCAGCAAATTAGAACACCCAGATGATTTGAGTGTTGTTCACTTTTTCCAGCTGTTTGTTTGCATTATGAGTCATGTCAGCTCTATTCTGGTCTACCTTTTGAATATGATCCACTTAGTAAACACAAGGGATTCAGTCCAACGCACCAAGGCTAAAAGTTTCAACACAAAAGCCTGAGTTTCTTCTCAGTTGCACTGATGTTAAATAGGGACGATTACTATTTACATGGGTGGAATTTTTGAGGAATATATAGGTCTCCCATCTGAGACACACCCAGAGAAAATCTGCTGATATAATCAACTGTTTAAAAGCCCTACCTTAAGAGCATACATGAGAGCTGAATCATGCACTTAAACACACACAGCACAGGTAAGTATGGATCAGTGGAAACCACTGATTACTTTCATTCAATCATGAGCAAAACGAATCCTGAATTAATTCAAATCATTGTTCAGTGCTGAAAACATGTCTTAAAGGAGGGCGAATGTAACCCATAAGACATAATACAGTACATTAAAAAATGACCACCACCCCATATTGTGTCCCACAGAGAGAACTGGTGGTGACAGCCAAATACATTCATGGAGACAGTGAAGACATGCCTGTGGTCAGCTGCAGGGAAATGACACAGATGTTCTTCCTCCAGTCACCAGGTCCTGACTGTGTACAGGGGAAATGATCTGCAACTTTATGCAAAACATTTTTCCCTTGAGAACCAGCCAATACATTCCTTCGTAGCACAGAAGCCTGTTCAATCCATTATCCATAACCCAAAGAAGAACAGAGTAACATATTACTGCTGGAGAAGAAGGGCTGGAAAGCAGAAGAGATGGCCTAAAATGAGTCCAAAAGGGAAGCATGAAACATGGCCTTGCACTGTAAGTGTAGTATCAGACACAGGTTACTAGGTGAGAGGACTTAGAATAAGCCACTGCTACACGTATGAAAATGACAAGAGAAGTACATGCAAATATTAGGGTTGAGCATAAAAGATTTGTGAGTAAAAGTCACGTAGACGAAATTTTTGTCTTATGCCACCCTGATGCAGCACAGGATGTGCAGCAGCCGCGGGAGCCCAGGGTGACTGCACAGAAACACTTGTCTCAGTGAGCTCATGCCTTCCATATCAACTCCACACAGGATTTATGTTTCCATTTCAAAAACCTCCACATGAGACACAAAGCTACTCAGAATTAACAGAAATCACTTCATGGATACATGCAAAATCAAAGTGCTGCTTCTAGATCAGGGACAATGATCAGAACAGGAGGCACGGCTGAGAGTTACAGCCAGTGTTTGGTACCTGCGTTCACCTGCAGACAGGCAAAAGAGACAGACCTACTGCTATGATCAAAAGCTTCCTCCAGTCCTGCATGCAGTACACACAAGTGCAGGCAGCTTCTGCATGTCTCCACCGTCTTCCTCCTCAGGAGCACTAGGAGGAGACAGGACTCCCCCATTTCACATGAAGTGGTTTTCTTCACAAACACCCACTTCCGAATAAATCACTATCGAGACACAGAGAGTTATTAGAGTTCCCCTTTCCATTTTGCTATCAGTTCTCATAACACACACAGGTGTGCCCACTGCATTAAGGACTCTACCTTGAAGGGACAGATTTTCTCACAAAGGCTGTTTCAGTTCCAACACCATCTGTCCCAACCGCTGGACGAGCACCACAGCCCTGGCAGCCAGAGCGCCCGGCTCCCATCCCCACTGCACGCAGCCACAAGAGGGCAATGCCATAAACACACATGCCACAGTTCTCCCTTCTTCCTCATAGCAAACTGTTTGCAGCTCTGCTCTGGGGAGTAACAGAGGGGGTTTTATTTTATTTTTAGCAGGATTCAGGCTTCAGTGTTGAGGAACCGCAAGCACTCTCAAAGCAGACAGCCTGAAAGAAGAGAAAGTCCTAACGGCGATAGCTCTCAGCACAGCAGGCTCCATCCATCCTGAAAGATCCCAGGATGATTCATTTCCTCCACTGTTTTAAAGACACTGTTTTGAATTGTAGCTGTATTTTTACTGTGTGTGGAAACATTCAGTAAATAACATATGTTTAAACTTTGTTTTTGGATGGCATCCCACTGGCTGACTAGCTCCTAATACAGACAAACAGTTGTTTCTCCCTCTCACAATTGTGCTGGGACATGGGCTGAGATCAGTTTCAGGTCTTCAGGTTCTCAGTGGGAGGTGGATGAGGGACAAAAGAGGAGAAGAGGAAGACCAAAAAACACAGTCTAGTCAGAAAAAAACACTTTGAAACAGGTAAAATAAAGAAAGAAAAAATAAAACCACCAAAAAAATCTTCAGAGTCCATACCATCTAACCCTTCCACCCAGCCACCATCACATCCCAGATTTTGAGCAAAATAACCTGACAACCCGGTTTGAATATCGTGACTGAGGATGAAGTTACTCGGTAAGTCCCAGTCCACCAGAAAGTGGGGGAAAGCAGACAAACTAAAATAAAGGTCATTCTCCAGAGGGAAGCGTGAACGGCAGAAATCCCCACACTACCAACCAAATCAACTGCTCCAGTGTCAGCAGCAGCACCACGCTCCCTCAGCTGCCTGTCAGCCAGCCAGCCTGGCTATTCTGGTCTGGCATTTTCAGGTTGCCAGGCACTCCAAAGCACCCCAGGAAAAAGCTGCTAGGGCTCTATTTAACTCCACTACTGTCAGAGCTCTATTTAGCCTTGCAAATGCATCATCAGTGGATAATCAGGGATAAATACTTGGCAATCCTGCTAAGAGCCAAAGCTTAAAGGCTGCTACTTCCTTTAACTCAAAGTTAAAGGCTGCTACTTCCTTTCCTAACTTTTCCGACCAGGCTTTCCTCCACTGATCAGGTGTGAAGCACTGGAAGTTGACATCTTATAAACACTGATCTGACCTCATCTCACCTATGATGGGATTTAACAGCAACATGCTACCAGGCAGCTCTCTTCCAGTGCCCTGGATACACAGCCGGATCAGCAGACTACGTACTCCGAGCATCTTTGTACAGCGATGGACGTAACAGAACTCGTGCTACTGCAAGTAAAGCATTTGCTGCTGCGATCAGGCAGGCACCAGCAGAGTAGCTGTGTCTGGAGGGTATGAGCAGATCGGCACGTGTACAAAAGAGTCACCTAGCAGTGTGC
This sequence comes from Psophia crepitans, assembly GCA_013399095.1. Classification (NCBI taxonomy): domain Eukaryota; kingdom Metazoa; phylum Chordata; class Aves; order Gruiformes; family Psophiidae; genus Psophia; species Psophia crepitans. The sequence continues at coordinate 175,719 of VWZZ01008338.1, read as the reverse complement.
CAAACAGCTAACACGAAGCCTGATGAATCTACTCTGGCAATCAGTGTACTTTTGCTATCAGGGAGTCGAAGACTGTAGGACGTAGTGTAAATATTGGAAATTTGCCAATGCCTGCGACTTCTTGGGAAACAGAGATGAGGTGGAAGCATATCCTCTGAAATCCAGGCCTGGTGTCTATAAAAGTCTGTTCGAACACACCTACTGACTGTGCATTTACATTTATTCTCCTTTTTTAAAACAAAAATACCTGAATGCAACCTTCAGTTCAGGAAATCCCTAATCACGACAGTTCTTGACTGCCAAAAGCCACAAGGATAGACCTGAGAAACACTGCCCATGCATTCTTCCATTCTCTTCCTTTGTCTAAACATCTGCTGTGAGCTGCGGTCAGAGCCCAGACACTGATGAACCAGTGTGACAGCTCCTGTGCCCCGAGGACTGTGTCTGCCTGCACTGCCTTTTCACACTGCCGCTGCCTGGTGGAGCCTCCTGCAGAAAAATACTTCACAAACCACAGTTTTAGGCTCAATAGCTGTGCACTATCCCCACCTAGGGAGTCTGTGTCTGATACGGGAAAAAAGTTCCAGCGTGGCTCGTAGCTGGGAACTCTGGCAAGTTTAGTGCTTTTATGGGCAAAGGATTAATCATCCAGAGCATTTCTTTCCAATTCCCTTAGTCTTCTCAGTGTCTGGAGTGATTAATTAATGATTAAGAGACTGAAAAGACAAGGACTTGAACTACTGCTGTGAGAAGCAGAACAAGTGACGCAAGAGAAGTACACAAAGTGATAAGCTGAACAAAAGAAGATAACTTAAGGTTTTCTTCTTAATGTAAAACTTCAGTGACCTTTGGAAGCCACAGCACAGGACATCTTTTCAGTCTTGAGTTTGAAAGAATTGAAATGAAATTACAAGTGGATATATAAAATATCAATATATACAATTTTCTTTTCAGTTTAAATTTTTAGAAAGGATATCAAATACCTGGTTTGGAGAATCAGACAACCACTAATCAACAGAAATAATATGCATCTTGCTACTGACAAATTGCCCGTATCAGAATTTTCTGCCTTTTCATGAAAATCATTTGATTCCAATGAGGTAGAGACATATTCAGAACTAGATTATTCACACAGCAATTCCTAAGTGCTGTGAAAGCAAACAAAAACCAAGAGCAACTGCTTCTTCCTAGACAGTAGCTAGTTATTGTGCTCAAACTAATTAATATCTGTGTTTAACCATGTTCTGCTTTACTGCAACCAATCTGCAACTTGATCATTTCAGCTCCTATTTAAAAAAAAACAAACAAAAACCACAAAACCAGAACAAACAAAAAACCCTGTTTCTTTTGGTGTTAGGATTCCAAAGCAAAAGGGTGAAATGGTTGGTTTGTGAAGCTCCATATTCCTGCCCAACATCCTCTTTCACATACATGCTACTCGGTAGCAACACTAAAGTCCAATGTATGAGACTGGAACTAAAATGGAAAGTTTGTGTTTGTAAAGTAAATTGAAAGCAGATATAAATCCTGAGTAATAAAATACGTCACAGTGCTATTTTAAGGATGATTTAGTTCCCACTGGGATTCTGTAAAACACCCAAACTACAAGAAAAAAAATATTTTACCTGAACTTGGAGTGGGGGGAAGCACTGGCTCGATGCGAGTCTTTGAAAACAGCTAGCTGCTGCTTCTTGTCCGTAGGAAGGCTCTTACCTTTTCCACCGAAGCAGCACTTAGTGACACTGCTGACCACACTAACAACTCAGTAAGTGGCTGAAGCACTCACAAAAGTATATAAAGCATCTACAAAAGCAGCCTTGTACGGGAACACGTCAGCCAGTCTCTTAGCCAGAGCTGGCAGCAATCCCCTCAGTAACATTATCAGAACCATGAGACTCGCTTGCGGAACGCTGTCTCACATCCCTGCTTTGGTGATGAAAGGAACACATTCACAAACAGGTTGGATATGTGCCTGTAAAATCAAAGTTGAAACTAGCAGAAGCATTTTTTGCTTTGTCACTCTTTGGACATTCAGAAGCAGCCAAAAATTGGTGGCTGGTTCAATTTTCCCAGTGTTTTCTCCATAGTACTGGAATTTCATCCAGCTGGAGAAAGCCTCCACTCTTCTGAGAGCAGGAGACATTCTCCTGGGGACACTGCAGGTACTCCGCTCTCACTAAAACAACTTGCTATCTAAACACTCAACCACTGGAAAATCCCTCCCTGTATTTAAACACATTTAAAATGTTCACCATCCACCTGTCACAGATGAGGTGTAACTACTGTTCCTGCCCCATCTTCAGGACGAATGTAGCGCCAGCGGCAGCCATCCTGTGGAACAGTTAACAAGGCTGACTCCTGCTTCTCTCACCTCTCTATAGCAGGGACTACGGAATGAACTATCTCGTGGACAAGATGAGAGAAACCAGTTGCAGTAGCCAAGGTTGTGCAAGACCTATTCCTCCATACTCGGGTTTCGCTTCATCTGCTCAGACGGACATTATACATTATTCTGTAAAACAGTCTGAGAAACCTAAAGGATGAGAGATTTAAGGAACCCCCAGCTCCAGTTGACTCTGGAGTAGGACACCCTCAGCTGAGCCATGCCATACCCCAGAAGAGGAAATTTTTTTGCGGATAAACTTGCATCATGCAGAAGGTTGGTAGTGGAAAATGGAAACTGTAACGATCAGTAAGAAAAATAAAGAGATTTAAGGGGAAACAATGCTAGCATCATCCTTGTTAGCAAAGTCGGATTTTTTACATCCAAAAGCAAATAACATTCAAAGCAGTTTTATTCAAAGAGGATCTACTTACTAATGAGGCCTCCTTGAAACAAGTCATCCCCATAACTTTTTTTTTTTTAAACACTCTTCCTAGGAAACATTTTAAATACGTTTTAAGTGTCTACATTTTTTGAATTTCTATTCAAATAGAGCTTTCAAACATTCTTCCCCCAGGCAAAGAACAAAACAAAACCCCCGCTGTTCCCAGCACTTGAGGGACGCGCAGCGCTCTACCAGGGTTCGCCGGCACCCGAAGGGGGGAGCGGGGCAGCCCGGCCCTGCCCGCCCCGGCTCCTCACCGGCGGCTCCTCGGGTCCAGCCCGGCCGCCCTGGGGCGCTTTGGCCCTTCCTTCCTCGGGTACGTCACCCACACACTCGCCGACTTCACCGGGCGGGTTAACGCGCCGAGCCAGGCTCCCTGAAGGACGGTAGCTGTTACGGAGGCACCGCGAACTCTGAGGCGTTGTGCTGATGGCAGTCAGGGAGCCCGACCGCGCAGCCCGGCCGCCGTCCTCGCAGATGCCGAAAGGAACGCACCGAGCCGGGACCCGGGCGCCCGCCTCCCTCCTGCGAGGGGCTGACAGCCTCGAGGCGCCACGGCCGCCTCCTCCCTCCGTCTCCCCCCCCTCCGCCGCCCCCC
>VWZZ01008338.1:123503-163176 GCA_013399095.1 Psophia crepitans | reverse complement strand
CGGCCGCCACCCGGCCCTGGTGGCGGCGTTTCTTCGTGCTGCTGCCCGGAGCCGGGGCCTAGTGGGGGCCGCGCTCCCCGTCAGTGCCGCTGCCCACCTCCGAGGGCGGTGCGGGCTGGTCCCGGGCCTCGGCGGGGCTGGCCGCCCTCTCTCCGGGCCGCGGGCAGGAAGGGGAGGGGGCCGCTAGCCCCTCTGAAGCCGAGGGGGGTGAGGCGGGCTGGGCAGGAGCTAGGCCGCTGCTGCACTGTTTGTCGCCGCCGCCTCCCATTCCTCTGCACTGCACACTCCCTGTGTAACACGCCACCAGCAAGTGCTCCCGCACACGCGGTGTGTGTGTATCTGTGCCACTTACTAATTGTTGCAGTTACGTGTAGGGTGTTTATGTATTATGTATAATATGTATATGTTGTACCATGTATGTTGCAGGTGTGTGGTGTTATCTGTATTTCTGACTCTTATGTCGACCTGTGCTGTCATGAACTTTGACACAAAAATAACTTTGGTGAGGGCTGAGGGGAATGCCACCAGCTATTTGAGGAAGCGATGAAGTATTCTAGACTTGTTCTCTGTTTTCTCTTGTCAGTGCTTACTTGGGCTAAACAGAGGAATGAAGTTATCTTCTTTCACCTACCTGTATTGCGTGTTTGCAGGGCACTCTTAAGGTTTCTGTAACATCCGTGGACGGCTTTGTCTTGAACTGAAGCTATACTGAATTATCCTTGTAGTAAAGCCAGGAAAATGTCTGTCTGCACTGGGGTCTGCCTCTGTTGCTCTGGGGGTTACTTGATGTGGACTCTGCTTTTTAAGCCTCTGAAACAGTGTGGTTCTATGTTGTAGTATGATATTTTTTTTCAGAGGGCAAAAGTACCACTTTATGAACAGGGTCTAGTCAGGTTGTGTCCTAAATCACTTTGAACCCCAAGTCAGAAGTCTAACTTTTCTAGTAGCCAGATGTTATCATGTGGAATGCATTGTTTTGGGAATTGATTGCTATCATGGGCCTTTTGTGCTTGGGCATTACTCGGGAATAGGAAGAAAATCCCCACCTGGGGGGACTTAATAACTAAATATCACATACCTTAATATGGATTAAAAGAATCTGTTAGCTTCCTGTAGGGCTTTGAAGATGTCATATGTCTGAGTGGAAGGAAGAAGTTCTCATTTTCCTTTTTTTTGTTGTCATATGTAAAATGGAAAAGTTAGGACAGCAGTTTGAAAGCAAACCTGTTACCCTGGAGGTGCTAGGATTTGAAATGTAAATAGATCTTTTAAAATTACTTGCTCTCTCCTGTGTATCTAATGGAACCTGCTTACGAGTGGTTCTCACTGTACCTTTCTGAAGCAAACGAGATACTTTAATTTTGTTCTAAGGCCTAAAGTGTGTTTGACTTCTTGTGTTTTAGAAGGTGATGACTCTGGACTGTTGCGTGTTGTTCTGATTTCTTAGAATGACAACAAAACTCCTCCGGTTTATGTATATACTGTCCCCACACTTACTTGATGTCTCTGGAACTTGGTTCTGCTATGAATGCAGATGTGCTACATGTTAGGCTCTTTATAAGCAGAGGAAAACAGGATAAATGAGGATATACAAATGGATAAAAGAACTGTATGGCAGGGAGAATGGACTCTGGCAAAAGTGCTCTTGCTGATGAGGATAGGTAGGCAATATTTAGTTTAGCTATGGTGTTGGAGTATGGTTAGTAAGAAATCAGGTGTGTGCATATAAATGCAGGAAGCTTAGGAAACAAAATGGAGGAACTTAATGGAGCAGGATGTGAAACCATTAAAAGGACAACCAACACAATGGGTGTGGGGCTGGATAGCTGCTGAGGAAAATCAAAAAGCAAAGATAGTTGATACACAGCCTTGACTTTAAAAAAAAATAAAGTCAAAGTTATCATATAGGAAGAGAAGGTCTATGAAGTCTTTAGAAATACTTACTAGGCTGCAGGCTGAGTTAAGGTGACTTACATGATGAAAGAATATAGTGAATGCATTTCTTCAGGAACAGCTTGAAACAGTGCTCTGCACAGCTGAGGCTTGTTAGTCTGAGCCCAGTAGCATGCAGGCCTGGTGTGCTTTCAGAGGCAGGGTAACTGGACATGGAAATAATAAGGAAAAGCAAAGTGATCCTCAACAGCAGATCATAAGCTTGCTGGGTTGCTGTCTGATCAAAGATCAGTTCAGCCACATTCACTGTCTAGTGCTAATCAAATGCTTTAATGAAACCCAAATGGGGAAAGCTAGAGAGGATGACTCTATAAGAGCTGAAGAATGTGTGACAACATTACTTGTTGCTGGCCAGTTCCTCAAATAGATGTGAAAGAGAAACTATTAGGCTGCTAGCAGGCTGCTGCTGAGACTCCTTGGGGATGAGTCTTGGAAGAGGGCTTTTTAAAGACAAGCATGCAAAAATAAACAAACAGACTGAGGAGGCTGTGGGGCCATCATCTTTAAGAGGGCTGAGATGTTTATATATTCAGGAAGACCTAAATGTCCTTGGTGTGTGGAAGTCATAGAACCACAATGAAGTTTAATTGTAGTAGTCCTCAGAGCTTACTATGGACAACAGACTTGTGGGAGTTCACCTCTTGGGTCAATTGATGTTGTTAATTGATAACAAGACTGTTATTACCTTTCAGTGTGGTGTGATTTGACAGAAGACCACAATTGAAGCAATTGCAGATTGTATTTCTAGCAGCCTTCTAAAGTAAGGTACCAGTTAGACTGCATTGTTTTGTGTGCTTGAGAAGTCTTAATCAGGGAAATAGTGCAATAAAGAATTGAAACAATTCTACCTCTTCCCAGCTTTTCCCCTGCTCATTGACCTATTCTTGGTGTTCACTGCTAATTAACATCTAAGTAAATATGCAGGGAAGAGGAGGAAGATTATGCCCTGGGAAAGAGGATAACTACCTATTAATTTTGTTTAGAGACTTAGAAGCTGTTCTAAATAATAGGTACTGGTTGTGTGGAGTTCCCCTTGTATATAACTAATGCTTTCTTCCAAATGAAAAAACCTAACAGCTCTTTACAAGTTATTTGAATTTATGAAAGGAATTATTTACCTTTTATAGAAGGGAACTGGACTTCAATTCTGAGATCCTCTCCTGTTGCATATCCTCGAGGAATGACCAAAAGAACACTTGGATGGCCAGATGAAATACAAAATGCCTCTTGCTTCAGACTAACTAAACAGCGGTCCTCTGGCTGCAGAGTGGTGTGTTTTTAAGGGGAAGCTTAGATGGTCCTGAGTTTGAAGCCGATAGCTGTTTGCAGAGGTATCAGCTCTGTGTGGATTGGCTGACTGATAGTATTAACCATCTGTAGTGTCTGTGCATACAGGTTCTGGTCTCTTCTAATAACATACCTGCCTCTTGCTGGGTGTAAAGCTATGACATTTCTCTACGCAAATGATACCCAAGAGTTAAAACTGACTACATCCTTGAGCTAGAAGGAGCTGCGTGGGTCTCACGAAAGCTGGTGTGGATATGATGTTTACAGTTATGGTATTCTGATAAGGGATGTTACGGCAATGTGCCTAGAACAACCTTATCTTAGTTTGTGCAGATGTATGTTGATACTTGAAATAAGGCTTCAGTGAGATGTCAAAATACCTGTGTAGTACTTGATTGGAGGAGGAAATGTAGGTGTCACTAATATCCCACTGAGGTTGTCATTAACTTTTACTTAATAAAAAGAAGCCTCTAAGGGAGAAGTTGATATATGGGAAACTGATTATGGTGATACTATTCACTGTAAAACTTGTAGTCCTAACTGTGATACAGTAATTAATTGTATAGGCTTTGAAACTAGCAGAAATCTGTGTATAGTAAAGCATGATCCTCCTGTTGCCATCCTGAAATAATGCTCTAAACTCTAGGGAAGCACCGCCTCTGAAGAGGGAGCCAAAACTTCTTCTAAGTTGGCAGACTTTCCTGAAAGAAAGATGTCAGGTAGAACAAGCTTCCAGACTCCTTTTACTTTCTGTTAGCGATAAATTCACGGTTAGTTAACTTTGATGTCATAGTGTATAATGTCAGCAGTGCCTGAAGGTACGTTGCAATGACTTCTGTGCAACTTTTTCAGTCCTGCAGGTCTTCTCCCCTGGCTTTCCCAAGAGGAAAGCCCCAACCCCTGTATTGGGATTCCTGTGTCTGGAAAGTGCTGTGAAGTGGAGGTAGAATTCCCGTGTCCACAGATGGCTGATACTGGCAACTTCTATTAACTCCTTGCTCCAACATGTAGCTAATATTTTTTTTGTTTACTGAAGCCTGTTGTGCGCTATTCTTGTCTGGACTTCCTTCTTTCCTCTGTAGTAAATGCTGATACTCTTAAGTTTTCTAAGGCTCAATTCTTGCCATGGCTTCTGTGTTCAGTTTGCTGCGTCTATCTTTTCCTCTTGGGCACAGAGTCCTTCTGGAATATCAGTTTTATTCCAAGACCTGAGTACAGCTTGGATTCCTGCTTATCTTTATCAGAATTTGAATATTTGGAAGTTTATTTGTTTTGTTTTTTATAAAGAAGTCATTTCTTCTCCAGAAAAGATTCCTGACCTTTAGTAATAATTTGGAGTATTCTGTAACATGACCCTTGGAATAAATGTAATACCAAAGTGTTGCTTTATTTCAGTTTAACTTGAATACTTACTGTGCTTAAACTTACTCTCTGTGTTTTTGCAAGCTTTCAGTACATGTTGCTCAGACACAATAACTTCTCCAGCAACTCTCTGGGACTTGAGACAAGGTCTGGACTCATTGTATGAGTGAATTTCTCTATTGGCATTGCTATTAATAATCTGTTTCTTTAAGCTGTGGAAAATGTGTGCTAGGTCTGGCTGTACGCGGTGGGGGATGTGGTATCTCTCACCACCTCCTTCAGGGGCCTGATGTCACTGTAAGAACAAGGGTGAAGCTGTAACAGAGAGACCTAGCTTGAAGTTAGTCTTCCCTTCCCACCCTAGACTTTGTTGCCAAGCACAGAATTTGGTTTTCTAACTTCCACTTTGAAGTGAGAGCTGATTTTGATGTGTGTGTTGCAAAGCAGTGACAGTTTCTTTTATACTGAAATAGCATAGTTAGACTTCTTGACTTAGAGTATAATGAAAATTGACATATCTTAGCAAGCAAAAACAGTCTGTCAAATAAACAGATATATATATTTAGCAGTAAAGATTCTAGCTGAGACTCGCTTCAAATTCAGTTTATGATTGTAGCCTGCACAGAATTTCCAGTTTGTCCACTCTTTTTAAAAAAAAAAGTCATCCTTACCTTCCAGCGGTGCTGCTTACAAGCTTGAATCGGAGGACACATTCCCCTAACCTGTTATATACAGCAAAATTGTGAGGTCAGGTGCTCAGAAACATGAAACTGGAGTGTTTCAGAGTTCTTAGCATTCCTTAGCCAACTGGTATTGTGAAGGAAGAGATTTCTGTAGGACAGACTTCGTAGTCACACCAGTGGCTCCCTACCTTAGGAAAAAAAATAGCATCGTAAACTCCAAAACCAGTGTAAGTTCCTAGATACTACCGTCCTCAGAGTGCACTGCAGTCTTTCAAAGTAGATGCATATTATTGCTCTGTGTCTTCACCTTTCTTTCTCTGTTGTGGCTGCAGCACCCACCTGTTCTCTGTGGAAAAACAGAACAGTTCATGCTATCCTCCTGGAGTACTTGCACATACAATTTAGCCTTCTCAAGCTTTTTTTTTCCTTCCACTTACATGCCTTGTAATCCTTCAGTTTAACCTTGTCTGTTGTGAAACTGAATTGAGCTGTGAATGTAGTCCTCCTAGTTCCACTTGCTTTCCAAGTGGCAAGTAAAGCATCCTGTAGGAACAAGTAGATTGTCCTTTGAAGACTGCTCAAATTTGAATCTTGCTGCTATTGGGATGTGCTGGAGAAAAGGAAGAATGTAATGTGTGAAGATGTGTTCAGAAAATTTGAAGTATCAGATGTTTCCAAAATGCCACGTTAATTTCGAACTCTGTATGGAGCAGTTACTTGCCTTGATTTGTTGGAGTTGAAAATAATCAGTGCACATATTGAAGCTGACACTATGACTCTAGAATCTTCCAAGAAAGAAATAAGGCGGTAGAGTTGCTGGCTTGTTTGGTAAAGAGCAGTGCATTTTTCAGTCATGGATGTGAATTCTTACCCAGTACAGTGATAAGAAGTGGTCCACAGGGCAGTTATTTGCCAGAGATTGGAGGACAGAGGTGGGGTGGCTGCATGAGATTTTGCTCTGCTACGGCAGAAGAGTTTCCTCTAAAACTTTCTTGATGGAAATGACTGTTCTTGAAATCTGCACAGCACTTGGTGAGAATTTCTGTCTTGCCGACACATACAAGAATTACTGTCCAGAACTGTCTTTTGTTTACTATTTTGTTTGTGTATATAGGACTTAGCGTGGATTCTTTGCATACTGCTTGGGATAGGAGGACTTGAGAGTTTTCATATCATGAGCCAAGCATGAAAGAAAGGCAAGGTGCAGATCAGCGACTGGCACTCAGTAAACCCTTCTTAACAGCCTGTTGGAGTTGTTCCCCCTCCAAGGTCTAGATAAGAGCGTTTGCTTTAAATCTCTGCTGTGTGAAGTGGTGGCGGCTGCTGGCTGTGTACTGTGAATGAGATTTGTTGTCAGTCACCTTTCTTATGACTGCAGTTCACTGTTACGGATTAATTGTGGCTGAGGAAACAATGCTTTGCTTTTGAAAAAGTTACAGGCTTGTAAGCTTTCCTGGTTTCTTTATTTCTTTCATTTGTCATGTGAATGACACATGACTGAATGAAGAGCTTTCTAGGCTAAAGCAATGTTCTCCATAAAAAGTACTGTGGTTTTCTACTGGCTGGCTATCTGCCTTGCAGGAGCCAGAGAGGAAATGGTGAATTCCTAGGAGTTGTTCTCCACTTATAGCTGATCACGCTATATCTAATTTAACTTAAAACCTGGGACAAAAGCAGGCATTTTCTGTCCTCTATGTTAACTGGCAGTATCTGGGCTGTATAGACTTGTAATCCTGGTTGACTGACATATTTCAGCTATTGCTCCTTGCAGGTTTACACAGCTGAAGCCAGTTCTAATTCCTCCTACACCTAGAAGAGTGTAGGAAAGCTGAGTATTGGAAGTACTTCAATCTAATTTTGACTGTCGCTTACAGAGCGCTTTCGGCTAAGCCTTGCTGTAATGCTGCTATGCTGACAAAGCCACAGAGATGTTAACTAACTTCCTGAACATCTGATTTGTGGCTTGTACCACTCTTCTGACATGGACATGTAGCAGTCCAGAGCACAGCTAAGGCTCCTACGGCATTCTTTTAAGTAATTCTTAGCTGTTTGATGCAAGCTGCACTGTTTCCTTTGTTCCTGTTGCAGGTCTCAAGTGTGAGGTAATAGTTCCAAATTGCTGGTTTTGTTAAACCTCTTCAGATTTTTCTCTTTTGGAGTCAGATTTTATTTTCAGTTCATGTATCAGCTATTTGGCTGGCGAGTGCGGGCCCACTCAGTGACTGTACAAAGCAAGAAGTTACTGGAGCTCTTCAGCAGCTTTAAGTCTTTGCATAAAAGTGAATGAGTATCAATACTATGCAGAGCACATTTCTACTTTGAGGCCTTACTGTTCAGAGCAAACGATGTGGGAGTTCTGCTGAATGTCTCTGGCACTAATTCAGTGACTGTGGGGCAGTACACAAACTTGAACTCTGAATGAAAGGGTAGGCGGGAGGGGAAGGGGGGTTTGTTTGCTTGTATGAACTAAAATTGATTAATTGGGTTGTTTGGTGAACAAGTGTCAGTTCTGATGTGTTCTCTTTTTGTTTTAGTGCCACAATGGCAACCGCACCTTACAACTATTCCTACATCTTTAAGTACATCATTATTGGTAAGTATTGCTGGGCACATACCTGTTTATGTCGGTGTGTATATGCATGACGGCCTGCTACAAACCCCGCGGCTGTGCTGTTGTTGACTTGTGTTGCGTGTCACTTGCTGTATAGTAGTGATTCTTGTCCGACCTCAGTCCTTCACAGATCACCACACTTGCTCTCATGCTTTAGCAGCTGACCATATAAAGGCAAACGCCTGTGTGCCACTTGTAGTTGTGTGCCACAGAACTACAGCTGTGTAATTGGTGGCACGTGAACCAGGAGTGGGGGCAAGTACCAGGGCCTGTATGGAGTTCACTTAGGTGCTGGGTTACTGTTAAAAATGTTTGACATACATACTTCAGTATTCTTGACTATTTTCACTTAGGGCCATGATGCTTAGCCCGCTGCCTTCTAAAAACACGTGCTTGTGGTCCGTTTTTACTGAAATCAAGTTTATGTTTAGAAAAATTGCTAAATCCATTGGAGATGGGGGAAACTAATGGGAATCACCACAACTGGGATGTTGTGTTGATTCAGGTTTGCTGTAGCACTTTGACTGCCTCTGCATCATTAATCTCAAGGGTTTTAGAGTTTGTTGAAGAAAACAGGTTTATAAACTCCTGTTGCACTGTTGTTGTTTAAATGTTGCTTTTAGCTGCAGCTTCCTTGGCTCTTTAGAGCCAGGGACTTGACTGCATTTGTTGCTATCCTAGAAGAACTGGTCTTGCTGTTAATTGTTTAATTCATAATGATCTTGTGTAGGTGTAAGTGATCTGCAGTTGTATTGTAATGGCTCGTAAGTCAGGCTGCAGTGACAGCCTCAGCCTCTGGAAAAGTTGGTTCTTAAAAGACCTTGCTATTTCTCGCTATTGGCATTGTGTAAGTGGATCAGCGGAAGTGAAGCAATTTTTTGGTGTGTTTGGTCGGTTGTCAGTGTTTTAGATGTCCTTACTGGTGACTGCAAGCAAAACAGGAGCAGGACAAACACTCAAAAGGTGTGTTACGTTTCAGTTTCTTACAGGTCTGCTTCTCATAACCTTGTGAAATAGTTGTAAAATCAGTAATACAGAGAAACTGCTCTTGAGCTTTCTGCTCCACCCTTGCTTGCAACCCAGTACCTGTTACCAAAACTATAGTGCAGAAGTTGATATATTTAAGGACTGTAGCCAGTTGTAGAACATCGCCCACTAGGGCTGAGACAGGTATGGCTGCCTGTCTCTGTACTGGTTGTTGTGTGGGATGAAGAAAAATGTGCTTGTTGCAACAATGTTGTGGTGTCAGCCTTAACTACTCTTTCTCTAACAGGGGACATGGGTGTAGGAAAGTCCTGTTTGCTTCATCAATTTACAGAAAAGAAGTGTGAGTATTTAAATTCACAATATTTATTGTAACTGCTATGCTTCATCCTTCTTTCCTGCCTTTTTGCTTCCATTGTGCATGAGCTGGATGTGGTGTCTGTCTTAATCTGTATGGGTTTGTATTATACTTGGTCAGACTTCTGTTTTGACTCCTGCAGATGTAGAAACAAAATGTTGATGTAGTAATGGCAAAACTGCTGCTGCAGTCAGTCCTACCTGTGGTGAGTGGGAAGCCCATGTCTGGTTTTACAGCTTTTCTGGGGGATCTTGATACAGAACAAAGTGAAGTTTCCTGTCTGAAATTTGCATGTTTTCAGTATTGGTGTAGCTTGAACACAAGCAGTGAAAGTTTTTTTTAGTGCTTTTAAGCACTAAAAAAAAAAGATTCATTTTTCTTTGACTCTTTTGTTTGCAGACCGAAGTAGCACTGTCATTCCCTGTACTGTTGTGACTCATGACACATGGACTGCCCTGTGTGATGAGATTGAAGGCTTACTGCAGTGTCTCAACTGTTGGTTTTTTTTATGATGCTGACATGACTAAGAATTAGCTTCAGTCCTTCTTAGTGTGTGCTGCATTGGTGTCTGCAGTGGCTGTTAACTCTTAGGACTTTCCGTGCAGCACGCACCCAATGGATAAGTCCCTAGGTATTTCTTAGCACAAGGTTAGTCCTTGCTGTGTGCTCTGTGAAATGTGGCAGTAAGTGGGTAGGAGCTGCAGTTTAAAATAGTTCTGTTTTCTGGTAGAAATGTTTTTTTTCCTAACTGTAGCTTTTTAATTAAAATCTAGTATCAGTCAATTGTTTAAGTGCTACTTTCCATATGGTCAAATTCTTGATGGGACTGTGACTTGCTCTTAGTTTGTCAGCGTTGAGCCAAAGCAGCACAACTGAACAGAACAATAAACCAAACCTCTACGACAAGTCTGTCACTGGCTGTCGATAGCTTGACTAGGTACTCATCCCGTCTGCATTTTCTTGAGCATTCTTAAAGATGAGCTTATTAAAACAAGTGTGACTAGAAAGATGCCTGTCTGGTTTTGATGTGTTGATAGCTACTTACAAAACTGGCTTTTTCCCATGGACAGTCATGCTGTTACCCTGTCTGAAACAACTTGGATATTTGTCTCTGAAGTTGTGTTACAGACTTTTAACTGTACCTTGGTAATTCCTAAAAGTTATCTTTTCCTACTGCATTAAAGTAGTTAACCGTTTCTGTAAGGACAGACTGAGCATCAACTCACTTGATGCCTTCTGATGTATCTGGCCAAACAGCATCAGTGTACACAGAGCAGAGGAGGCAAGGAGTCTTACAACTGTTCTTAAAACTACCAGCACTTCAGGAAATTCTTAATTTTCTTTTTGGTTAAGTGACACAGTGTGGGTACTGTAGCTGTAAAAATGTTTTCTTAGAGGCTGAAAATCTAGTAAAGATAACTGGAAACTGGTGATGATAATGCCTTTGTAGCAAGGAGACCTTGTACTAGAAAGATCTGATCTTTGCTCTTGTTTTTCACGACAGTTATGGCGGACTGCCCCCACACAATTGGTGTTGAATTTGGCACAAGAATAATTGAAGTTAGTGGCCAAAAAATTAAACTACAGATTTGGGATACAGCGGGACAAGAGAGATTCAGGGCTGTCACACGAAGCTACTACAGAGGAGCAGCAGGAGCTCTCATGGTCTACGACATTACCAGGTAAAGTGTTGTTGACTGACGCATCGTGTGCGGTAGCGCCGTGTGCTTGACGAGCTGTTTGGATACCACAGCCTCATGCACTGCCTCGTGTGTCCCCTTGACTTAGATTTAAAGGAGTCTGTCTGAATGGATTTATATCCTGCTGTGTGAAACTCACCGCCCTTCTTTATCTAAATACTTTAAGCATTTAAAGAGTTGAAAATGAAACATAGGGAATTATACAAGCTGCTTTTCTTGAAAAACTTGAGTGGTGACAGACCTGAGGATCTTGCCTTTTCAGGCCTTGACTGCCTGTGGTGAAGTTGTCTAAAGAACTGGCTCTGCCCTTACCATCTGCCCTTCAGCACGGGGATTTTCCTCTTCTGGGAGGCAATGCATACCACTGCTTACCTGGCAGGAGTGGTCTTAGAGTAGCACAGGACAGACTATTACCTCTGCTGCAGTGGCCAACGTAAATGTGCTTAACAGACTCTGCGTAGATGAGAGCACTGGAGAAGTCTGACTCGTGGGCTCATCCTCCAACAAAATAAGACTGCATAGAAGCTATCCTGTCTTGCTTTTAGAGATGAAAATTAAAGATGCTGCTAAAAGAATAATTAATCAGGTGTGCACTCTGAAATACTCTTGCTTTCACACATCTCCCATCTTCCTCTGGGGCTGTTCTTGATATTCTTTAAGTGCCTCTTTTTTGCTGCTTATATAGGTGTATCTCCTGTTTGGTTAAATCTTGACTAAAAACAAATAATCTTGTGCACTGTTTGTTACCAAAGTGCTGTTCTATTGTATGGTGTTTGGTAAGAGTATCTGACAGGAAATCCTTTACTGTGCTTTAGGCAATACAATATAAACATCGTCCTTGTGAAGATGGTAGAACTGCCACATCCTAGAAGTGTGAAATGGTCTTGTCTCCCCACCGGGGCTGGAGGAGTTGCTCTGTGACTGTTCACATTGACTTGCAGAAATCTTGGTCTGAGTCCAAACAAGATGCGGCTGCTTTGACTGTCTTGAGGGTGGGGAGAAGAGCGGGGATGACAGATGTCGGTGTGTTTAATGGGTGCTGACTGTGCTGTTGGCACTTAACTATTTCTAAAATGCAGTGTAGCTAAACCTGTACTCACTTGATTCTTTGCAGAAGAAGTACGTATAATCACTTAAGCAGCTGGCTGACAGATGCAAGGAACCTCACCAATCCAAATACTGTAAGTTGGATTTTACTTGGCTTGAAAGCGAGATTGCTTGTCTCTGAGCAAGAGGTGGAGGGCCGAGGCCAAAGCAGCTGCAGTGGTAGCAGTAGTCTCTTAAATAAGCTGCCTGTGTTTTCTCAATTACTCGGCTCTGAGTTAGCCTGATGTCCCCATCGTGCAGTGTGCCAGTGACTCTCTTCCCTTCCTGCAGCGTGGGCTCCTGTGCAGGAGAGCAGTGGTTTCTTCATGTCTGGCGCTGCTCACCTCTCAGGGGCCTGAATGGAGACAAAACTGATTAATTCTGGATGAACCTTAACTCTCGTTCCTACTCTTCTTGCTTTGTGGTAGCAGTGAGGTGAATGCTGTCTCATGTTAGATTGGGAAATAAACAGGATCTTCAGCAAAGCTGACCAGGTCTTCTGCAGGGCTGGGGGAAGAAGGTTCTTCTGAGTCTCTCTGACCATACCACAAAACTGTTGCCCTTCAGTTGTCTTCTGAACGCCCCTGCAATACTTGAGCACCGAGCTCAAGGAAAGACTCTGCTGTGATGACAGAAAACTTGTAAAGTTTCTGGCTGGATTAGGAGATGATTAAACAAATACAAGAAGTTGCTCGGAGTACAACCTCCCTGAACAAAGAGTAGGACTGCTGCTGTGTAGGACCTCATCTCCTGAGATAACAGCCTAAAGCCTTTGGAAGTGTCAGCTGGAGACGCTGTTCCGGACCTCAGAGGGACGCTGCTAGAGCAGTGTTTTCCTGAAGATGCATGGGCTTTGCAGTTCAGCTTTTCTGCATAGTTCCTTTGGTTTTGTTGTCTTTAATAATGAGGGTGGTAGTGAAAAAAGCTAATAAGCTTTTTCCTAGACTAATTGTTTTCTTTTCTGAACTAGGTGATAATCCTCATAGGAAATAAAGCAGATCTGGAAGCACAGAGGGATGTTACATATGAAGAAGCCAAACAATTTGCTGAAGAAAATGGTGTGTGTTTTCTCTTGAGCTGTTACCTTTCCTACAAGTTAGTGATGTTAAAGGGAATCCTCAGGGTTGATAGTGCAAGCTTACGCTTCCACAGTGGTGTAACTATGTGCACAGACTTCTGCTGTGCTCCAGTCTGGCTTAACTCTAACAGGGCTTAGTTCTAGAAATCAGCCTGGGTACTGATGCCTGACCTTAGTCGTAAAATGCCGTTTAGTCCTAAAATAGTGTCTTGCATGCAGTCCAAAGGTCGTGGCTGCTGGAGGGCTGTTTGAAGTGTATCGTGCATTGACTGTTAAATCTCTGTTTCTGAACAGGTTTATTGTTCCTTGAAGCAAGTGCAAAAACGTAAGTTACTTCTGTCTGGAGTAATGATTCAGATGTGATCTGTTTAAGAGGAACATACTGGTTATGACGGAGTACCGCCGTAGAGTTTGGGTGTAGTACGGTTTTACAAGTGAAAAAACCGCCCCGTTATTTGTGAGCTCCTGTGGAGGGTGAGGTTTATAGCTGTTTCAGTCACATCAGCTGTGACTTGAAGGTAACGTGGAAATTGGACCTCTTGCTATATTTCAGGCAAAGACTTGTTGAATTCCCGTGAACTGTTTTAATTTTAAGACCTTATTTGAGCGTAGAATGGGGATGTGTAGGTAGTGGTGGCTCCCCGTTGGAGTTCCTCCCCTCGGACATTGTGAGCAGGTTCTGTAGCACACAGCCGGCCCCTGCGGTCCGGGAGGAGCCACCGCACCGAACTCCTGGTTGACTGTGGCCCGTTGCATCGCGTGACAGTTTACAGTGACAGTGGTGGCACTGGTGAAAGGTGGGTCCAGCTGGCACCTGACTCTGGAGCCTTTAACAAAAAGGTTTTGATTAATAGTAGCTCCCTTCACTCTCAGCCTCTTCCAAAACTCCTCTGTGCCTGTGGCTCAGTGCCTTGGCTTGTTTCTGCTGCTCGGGGTTTTGGCAGGTATCTCTTTCTTCTTTATTCCTGGCTCCTCCCAGATTTCATGGGTAGGGGGAGTGACTTTCCCTCACGCAGGCTGTCCCAAGGATGGGTTATCAAACCTCGTGTCTGCTGCAAGTCCTGTAAGCTCCCCTTGCATGGGAGAGGACCGGTAGTGACTGTTGCTACTTGGTGACCCGTCAGACCCCAGCAGGGGTGTCAGCTGCCTCGTCACCTGCACCGCTGTGCTCGAGTGTAGCCCAAATAACTCCTGCCGCTCTCTTCCTAGTGGAGAGAACGTGGAGGATGCGTTCCTGGAGGCGGCCAAGAAAATCTACCAGAACATCCAAGACGGAAGCCTGGATCTGAATGCTGCAGAATCTGGTGTACAGCACAAACCGTCGGCGCCGCAGGGGGGGCGACTAACCAGCGAACCCCAGCCCCAGAGAGAAGGCTGTGGCTGCTAGTGACCTCTGTTCCGTGGCTCCATTTCTGACCCTTCACCTCTGTCTGCTGGGAGCGGTGCTTTTGACCGCTTCCCTGTCTTCTGTACATCTTCCTGGGTTTAATTAAAACTCTGAGACAAGTTTAACACAGTACTAAACTGCTAAACGACTTTAGATGTAATCAGGTTATCAAAGGCAAGTAGAGTAATAAAACCTCTCCTGCATGGTAAATCTAGAAGTTTTTTTTTCTCCTTGATTGTCCTTGTGATAGTGACACCGATCCATAAGTTAAACTGAGCACTGATGCTGGACTCATGATTTTACACTTCCGCAGGGCTTTGTCTTGTACGGTTTCATTTGATGGTTCTTTGGCCTTTCTTCCCCACCCCTGACTGTAGAGCTGTCCGTAGTGGGGGATGAGTTTTTGCTGTGAGGTGACTTCCGACGGTAGCGAGGGGCTCTGTAACGGTGTGCTTTGGTGGAGAGAATTCCCTGTGGGGTGTGAGGGGTCGGGGCGGGCTGGCGCAGGAGCGTACAACTCGCACAGGGAAACAATCCTTTCATTCTCGTGCTCATAGCTTTACGTCATTTTTTTGCCACTTTTATCCTTTACATTTGTTAACAGAACGTAAATATGTATAAAATTTGAAGGAACTGAGCTAACAGTTAAATACATCCTGTGTATATGATTTTAATGAAGAAAATGATTACTGGCATTAGAACAGTATCTGAGAAACTATCTGTTTGTACAGTATGACCTGTGTGCGACCGCCTTGCCCCGCAGCGCAGCGATCGGTGTAACTGCAGCTCACTAACGCAGGCTTGGCCCCGGTGCCGGCAGCGGGCGCTGCGCTGGGGAGCTCCCATCCTGATGCAGAAATTAACACTAGAGGACTCTCATCTTTGCACTGTGCTATACCCCTGCCACCCCGTGACCCCTCTGTGCAGCCAGCGGTGCGCTAACCTGCTTCTCTCTTCTGTACGCGTTTTGCATTATTGGGCTTCATCACCTGCCTTGCATCGTATACGCAGGCTGGTTCTCGTGCACACCTTGCGCTTTTATACCTGTACCTTTTTGAATGGTCAGACTGAACTGGACAGTCGAACAACGGTGTGCTCTCTAGGGATTTTGAACTCCTGTTGTATTTTGTAACAGCCCTGTGCGAGGGGTTCCTTAAGGCTTGGGCTCTTTCATCAGGCCTCCCAGTACCCCCTTCACGGGGGGGCAGGACCTGCAGTGCTTGTGTGAAGGGGAGGTGTCACGCGGTGAGTGTGCACCCGTGGGTGTTGCTGAACTCCACTGGGGTTTGCTGGGCTTCCCTCGGGGGAAAACCACTGCACAGGGTAAGAATGGAAGGGACAAGTGCTTAACTGGGATCCGATGGCTGACTGCAGCCTTGCTGCTGCCTGTAAAATACAAAGCGGTCTTAAAATCCCTCTCTAGACACTAAAACTATACAATGTTCAGACTTGTAAGTAAACAGTGGTACCAGAGTATTGTACAGTCAATGTTCAATAAAAGCCAAAACTGGAATGTGCAGACAATAGGATTTGGGTAACTTGTGCACTGTCCCTTTGTTTTGTCTGGTTAGTCCTTTTTTTAACTAATATTCTTCAGTAGATGGGTATGTTCAAGATCTACAGCTTGTGCATCCTGCTTAAACTGAGGTTGCACCACAAAGGGTTTGCCCAGGGACCATGACCTGCTGCTGCTGTGAGGTGACATGTTCTGACAACTACAGCTTGTTGAGGTGCAATACCTGTACTCCCAGAGTAAGTTACAGTAGGTCTTATTGTTTCTGTCACAGAAAGGATTTGTTCGGACTGCTGTACTCCTCATTTGATGTAACGATGCTATTAATCTAAATATTTGTAAATAAAGTACCTGTATCTAGATAAACCAGCTGTGGTGGTTGTGCTTTAACGGCTCCTGTTCAGCCTCCAGTGGTAGAAGCTTCCCCAGCTCTGTCTCTGCTGGACCCCACAGCTCCCCTGGAGCAGGCCTGAGCCAGCAGCTGGGGTTGTTCCTGGGAGCTGTGACACAGGGGCAAGGCGGTGAGACAGTGCGGGATGGGGAGGGGTCTCAGAGCCTGTCTCAGTGGAAGGGGGGGGAAGGAGCCCCCCTGGGGGAGGCTTTGGGCTGTGGAGCTGGGTGACTGTACATCCATGTTCCCATCTGCCCGAAGGCTTTAAGGTGGCTGTTCCACTGACACCCACAGGCTGGTTAGAGCTTGGTCCCAGACCCAGGAACGGGCAGGGCAGGGCAGTGGGAGCCTTGCACCAGCAGTCAGTAACTGTTACAGCTACACAGGTACCAGTATTGGATGAGTTTCACGGCCTGCAGAGGGGCTAAGCATGAACACCTTAAACCCCAAGAAAACAGACAGACAACCCTGGGTAAAAACAGGCATCAGTCACTCAAGTACTCAAAAATAATGTATTTAAAACATCAGGCATTTGGCAACAGGCAAAGGGACAACTCTGTCCTTGGGACAAGTTTTTAAAGTGGGAAGTGACAGATCCCCCACTGCAGAGGAGTTGGTCTGGACGCAGACTGAAATCTGCCCCTGAAGTAGTTTTTACAAAACCTTGTATCCGCGGAGCTCAGTCCCGCGGGCCTACAGGAACTTCACAGTAGAGCGCAGGCTGCAGCCGGCAGCTCGTGGCTGGGTGAGGTAGGAGCCTTCCAGGGTGCAACGTGGCGCAGGTCAGGCCTCCTGCCCCAGCGGTTCCGTGGGGCTGTCCCAGGCTGAGGGACTGTAACTCCCGCTGGCTGCCTGCACCCAAGGAACGGCTGTAGGTGCACCTGAAGCTTTTCTTCTAATGGATGGCAGCTCCTGAAGGAATGTGTGTTTAACTTGAATCATTACAAAAGGACAGTTAAGTGCCAGTGGTACCGCAACCAGCTGTAATAAGTTCAGGTGCTGGGCTGCGCGGGTGTTAAAACCAGAAATGTGTTTCTCCAAGATGGCAGCAGCTTAACTCTGAGCTGGTCACCCCGTGGTGATTCCCCTGGGGCACAGGGGAGCCCACCAGCAGCTCCACCCCCAGAACTGCAGCCAGTGCTGCCCCAGGGAAGGGCAGGCCTGCACCACCACCCCCACCCCACCCCGGGCTCCTCACACAGCAGGGCTGACATCACCTCAGCAGGGCTGATGTCACCTCTCACCTCTGGCCATCACTGAGACATTCCTCGTGGGCTGGAGCGCAGCGTCTGAGACCCCACCAACACACCCGCCGGCCTGCTGGGGAACTGTGGGACTTGTGTCAGAGTAGCCTAGAAAAAGTAAAGCTGAGTCATAAATTAATGTCTCCAATTAGCAGAGACACATTAAGCCTTAAAAAGAAATAAAGCAAAAATTCTGGATTTTAACAAATAAAAGGTTAGACAAAACAAAAAAAACCAAACCACACCAACAGCATTGAGGAAAACACAACATGGGGCTGTAGCAGCTCGCTGTAGTCTAAAAATCACTGAAACCCCCCCAAAGCAGAACTCCCGTACCCACAAGAGGATTACCTGCGTTTTTGTTAAAGTCAGAGCGCCCTGAAGAGCTACAAGACTTGAGCTTTGGGCTAGAAACAGCGGGGCTGCCGAGGCGCTGCTGACCAGGTCATCCAGCGCGTCAACCTGTCGCTGCAGGCTGTGCAGGCTGCCTGCCGTCTGCCGCTTCCCTCTGATGAGCACCTCCACTTGCTTGGACATGCACTGCCGGAGCTGCGCCTAAACACAGCATTGCTCCTGTTTAGATCCAGACAGTGGCATTTTCAAGACTGTTCAAAAAGAAAACGCCTGCTGACCTTACATCAGGCCGTGAGGGATGTCGCATCAGAGTCAGCCCCTTATTTAAGTAGTTCACCTCCTCCCACGTCAGAAGTATTTCTAAGGCCTCTGTCACTACCCACGTGCAGAGAGCGCAGCAGGTATGTGCTAACTAAACCTGGCCACCACCTGCACTTAAAGCGATGGTAGGTGCTCCTGAACCGCCGTTTGTCACCCCGGTACGATGTCAGTGAGGGAATCTTGCTGGAATACTCGAAACCCCAATTAATTAGAATTACTCATCTGTTAGGGCATGCAGCGACCAGGCTGCCGTCACTGCCCCCCAAGGCAGGCTGCAGCGAGCCACTGTGCGCAGGAGAGGGACCCCCCCGCTCCCGGGCCCTTCCCGTTACTCTCGGAAGGGACCCAACGGACACGCGTCACCTTCAGCCGATCCTCACGATGCTGCAGTTTCTCCCGGAGAGCCTCCCCGCGCCAGTGCTCGTCCTTTGGGAAAGGAGAGACATTCAGTGACCAAGCGTCACAGCTGAAGGCACCGACGTGCCCAGCTGTAGCACGGGCGGCTGCTACTGCCAGCGTTTTACCGTTAGGAAGACTTTAGAAAAATTCAGCTTTTCTTCCACTGAGAGGAGTCGGTTGTCAGCAGCAGCAAACAGACCAGTCTCCTCCAAGCCATCAGATTCACGCTGCAGACTTCCCTTTTCTTCAGAAGATGCATCCAAATCTTCCAACGGTTCCAGAGAAGACGGGCTCAAAGATTTAAACCCCGTCCCAATTTCATCTTCAATCTCCAGTTTAAGCAACGTCGCTGCGTTCTCTATTTCCCTTTGCTTCTTTCCCAGGTTGTCTTGAGTTTTAACCTGCATCATAGAACAGCCTCACCGTTCTGCTGTCACGTTACAAATGCATCAGTCCAGAGGGGTTTTCCTGCGTAACTGCACAAGACTTATTTCTTACTTTCACAAAACCCCAGACAGATCCTGCCCCAGTTCTGACATTAACTTCGCCGGTGAAGCCCCTCGGATGGGGATGGAGGCAACTGAAGTTACCAGGACACAACTCCCGAACTTGAACCTGATCACGCTCTGATCTTGCCAAAGTCTTCCCTGAATGCTCTCTAGCTGCTAACAGTGTTGTTCTCCCAAGGACCCCATTCTTAAAGGGCTTAGAAACAGTTTGTAAGGGATTTATTAAAGGACTAGAAGGAGTCAGACAACATGGAAGCACTGTTTCATTCAAAGCGAGTATCAGAAGAAGAAATCCTGGCCCGGGTGGCACTAACGAGTTGTTCAGCACCTACTGAGTAGCTTTGAACACTGGTAACATTCAGTGATTTGCACAAGTTATGACTAGTTACGCCAAACCATAATGTAAACAGGAGCCGGGGTCCGAATCCTTGCCTGAAGCGTGGCCTGAACTGAGCCGACAGCAGACGTTACATGTGCTGCGTGTGTTGGGAGCATCCAAATCCAAGCAGCCCTAACAAATACCTGGGAGCAGCCCCCGCCACCCTCAGCCCCCCTCAGGTGTTATTCTTCTGGGTGAGAGGGGTTGATCCATTTGACCTGGCCTAAACAGTAATTCACCGTGTGATGGGAGGGAACCGCGCTGCTGTGCCACTGCCGCGGCCTTCGAGATCTGGCGAATGAAACGCTGCTGTAGAGCTTGCGGCCCTGCCCCGAGAACTCCGCACGTGACAGGTGGGATCCCCGAGCTCCCTGATCCTACCCTGTTGTTAACAAAGCTTAAACTTCTCCCCACATGTGGGAAACATCGTACGGCAATTTGCAGTGGGTGGGAGATGCGGAACCAGCACACCACAGACTTGCCTGGAAGACAGCTTTCCCTCAAACCCGCCTGGGTCGGGCCCCTCGGTCATACCTGGGTGTGGAGATCCATGTAGTCCTGCTGGATCTGCCCGAGGTCCTCAGCAAGGCGCCTGGCTCGTTCCTGGTTACTGTGTGCTACTTGCTCAGCAGCTGCTATATGGCCCTGCAAGCACGTGTTTTCATGCTTCTGTTCCTAGGAAAATGCAGAAGGATTGTCTGTTACTGTGAGCATCCCCTGCAGAAAAATGAAACGAGAACCCACACAACACAATTTTTTCAAGTTAAAAGGAGGAACTAGAAGGTGTTCTGCAGCCCAGTCTAGAAATACCAGAGTCTGGTTGCCTCAAGTTCTGTCTAATGACGACATTAATGCCTTGTTTTGTTTTTCCTCCAATAAAAATGGGTATTCTACCATTTTGCTGTTTAAAAATAACCCCAAACCTTCTCCCCTCGGCCAGGACTTACGTGCAGTTTTCTTTCAAACTCCATCCTTTGCACTTCCATTGCTTCTTTCACACTCAAGATTTGGCTTTCTGCTTTTTCCCTCTCTGATGCCATCTGATCTTGGAGATGATTTAGCTCAGACTTGGAGACTTCCAGTTCTTTCCGAAGAGACTCTATTTCTCTATTTTTTTCTTGCAATTGTAGTTCTTTTTCCGAAAGCTGATGTTCTGTAATTAACATTTTTAAAAAACAATCCTGATTAGCAGAAATGTAAATCCTTTGGCACACTGCATACACATTAGGTATTTTTCAAACACATCAACGTGCTGAGCAATGGTTTGTACAAACACTGACACAAAGCGGGAGGGGACGGAACACCAGTTGGCTCTAGAATCTCAGTTCTTTGAACAAGCCAGTTTAAGGATTGGGAGTCAATCCAGGAGCTGCTTTAGAAACCGAGTGAGATTAACAGAAATATTTGTTGGTTTCATTAGACTTAGAACCCATAAACGGTAACAACTGGTTTGTGCCATGAATCTTACTGCTTCTTCTGACGCCTTCTTCAAGTGCTGCGTATCGGCACTCCTTCTTTTCCAGCTTCCTGATGTTTTCTTCTGCCAGTGTTACTTTCGTTACCACCTGCTCCAGTTTCTGTTGTTGGTCTGTTAGCTCCTTTTCCAAAAGTATTTTCTGATCTTTCATTTTAGCAATACATTCATCCAGGTTTTTCCCTTCACGCTCTGAATTTTGCTTGAGGCGGTGAAGAATCTGCCAAAAAAACACCACTTCAAGCTTCAACTAGCACTAACTCCCATCACCAAAAGACATTACAGAAGTTAAATACACAAATACATTGGAAAGAACTGTAGTGTAACACTCCCTACTGACAAAAAAGAGTTTATCAGTTTTTCTTGCCTCATTTTCAGTACTGCTCCCTCAGTTTTTCATTTGGTTAACACTTTGTTGAAAGTGCTCAGCCAACATAAGTTAATCCTATGTGCCTATAGTAAAACTGAGTCCTAGTTTTCATGAACACCTGATGGGCTTTGCACAGAAATACCATAAAAGAAAAAAACAAGAGCTAGCTGCCAATAGCGAACAACTCAAAAGCCGAAGGCAACTTCAGGATAAAAAAGCTCTGGATTTTTTTCTACTTAGTTTTGGAATTATGGAATGCAGCTGGAGTTCAGTTCTGATTAGTTTCAGTTCAAATCCATTGTAGTGTTTTGGGTACTCTCCATAGCTTTCTCATCGCCCAAGAGAAATCAACAGCATGGGATGGACTTCTCTGAACTATATCCAGCTGACAAGACAGAATTCTAGAGAACAATCTGTCCATCTCCTCACGCCAGCAGCCACGCCAGCAGGGTGCACAGTGCCTCCCACTACCCCACAGCCCCTGCTGCACTCGGGGCGGTGCTGGTTGTACAGCAGTTTTGTTGTCAGGTCAGTACAGGATGACCCTGCCGAGAAGGGTGACACAGTCCTTCCTTGTGACACGCTGGTTTTCCCTAAAACCTAAATGAATGTTGAAGCTTTTTCCTCTAAAAACGAGGATTCGTGTTTCTTAAATCACTGGTGTATTATTTGTAAACAGGCACCCAAAACCTTTTGGCCTGCGTTATTTTTAGAGGTCAGGAGAAAACGAGGCAGGGTGGCAGGCTCATTACCGCTTCTTGTTTGGCTAGTTCTGTTTCCTTCTCCTCAATCTCTTTCTGGAGCTGCTGCAATTGGTTCTCCTTCTTCTTCTGTCTCTCTTGGCAATCCTTACGTTTCCTTAAATACTCTACGATATCTTCTTTCAGCGTTGCCTGCTCTCTAAGCAACTCATCCTGATGCCTTGTATTATTTTTCAAATCCTGCAATATAAAACATAAAATCCAGGCACATAACTAGCTAGTAAGAGTAACAGCGCTCTGGCTAAAAGGCTTGTGTTTGAAGGAACACAACAGATCACCCGTAATCCCACTGAAGATTACCTTCCACTTAAACCAGCCACTGCCTGAATTAACACAGTAGGAACGACCAATAAACCAGGGTCTGGTTTGTTTTCTAGAAAGAAAATGAATTCAAACCCAAACAAATCCACCCAAAAAACCCAACCCCAAACATAAAGTCCCCACCAAACCAAACCACCCCAGAACAACCCCAAAAAGCCACACACAAGGTAGGCACAAACAGAAAACCCAACCCAGCAGTCTCACTTGGTGAGGTACCTGCTGTAGTCCAACCCTCTCCAAACGCAGCGAGGAAATAAACGAGCCGTTGTTTATTACTGCTGCAAGTGTGGGATTGTGAGCTACTGTGCCAGGGTGCAAAACGGGTGATGGGCCATCAGGTGCTGTGCTAAGTGACGCCCCTCGATTCTGTGCTACAGTTGTGAAAATAAGTAGGTATTTCACCCAAACTAACCTGTTCTACCACTTGAAGCTGTTGCCTGGAATCATGTAATTTTCCTTTCAGTGTTTCTAGTTCCTCCTTTTTTCCTAGAAAAATATTGGTGACACAGATTTTTCAATCAATTTGAAATACCTATACAAATAGATGATCTCTTCTTCATAAATGAGGAATAAGCAATAGAAAACCAGTTTCTAACATTTCCATCTTTTTGACACGTTAAATACTT
This sequence comes from Psophia crepitans, assembly GCA_013399095.1. Taxonomy (NCBI): domain Eukaryota; kingdom Metazoa; phylum Chordata; class Aves; order Gruiformes; family Psophiidae; genus Psophia; species Psophia crepitans. The sequence continues at coordinate 140,025 of VWZZ01008338.1, read as the reverse complement.
TCTGCCTGTAGGAATCTAAGCACGTTGGATATTTAGGATCATACAGTACAGTTACAGTGTACCTTTTGACCTAATTTCTCTTAAAACAATACTGCAGCTTAAAACCAAAAAATTATCTTTACCTTGAAGATCCCTCTGTACAACAATAATGTCTCCATTCAGTGATTTTTTTTGTTTGTTCAGTAGATCTACCTCCTGCTGCAGGTTTTTAACATCCAATTCCATTTTTTCTATGTTGGCCAATGCAGTTCTGCTGCTGTCTTCAGTCGCAGTTAACTCTCTGTAACGTGGGAATACAAATTCACGGTCTGTTGGAAGTATTTGGGGAGGCCTCTAAAACCAGCTGCATTTCAGTAAAAGTCTCCTCAGCTCAAGGGGGTGCTGCCTAGCAGACGTAAGAGCAGGGCAGCTGTCTTGTTCCACGACTTACCGTTTTACCTTTCGTAACGTTTCCCGTTGCATTGCCATGATATAACACATGCCGTTGCATTCGTCAGCTTCATTGCTGAGCATTTTCTGTAAGTCTGCTGCAGACATGCTTAAAATACCCCCCCCCCCCCCAGGATATAAGGAACAGTATATTCTGTACACTTGGGCACCTCAAAGTTATAGCTGTATTTTTCATTATGATAAACAGACATGCCATCACTTCGGAGCTCTGCAGGAATAAAATTCCCCCCACCTTCTGGTTTGTGACAACTTCTTTTCCAAACTCTGACAATCGTCTTCAAGCTTTTCTTTTTCTTTATTCAAAGACTCAATGTTATTTTGCAGAGTGCGCATTTGAGAAACCAGATGTTCATTTTCCTGACGGTCTTTCTCAAGCAGTTGTTCCTGCCAGTCTACTTCCCCTTGCTGACACTGGAATAATCTCTGAATCTTCTCCAATTTTAACTTCTCCTACAAAAGAAGGCATCGTGAGCAACACATCTATACAGTCAAGAAGTAGCACAAGTTACTAACATCTTTAGCTGCAGCAGTTTAAGAACCGTTTGTTCACAGAGATCGTACGCAGGCCAGAGTGCCTTCTGCCTGCTGCTGCGTTACGAACAGGGAACTGCTAAAAGCGCCAGACTGATGTGAGTGCATGTGTGAAGACTGTTATGATGAATATGAGCACGAGGACTGGAAGATGGGGCACGATTCTTTATTCCATCACAGTTTAACCACCATGTCCCCCCACCCATAAGAGCAGCACGGCAACGTTAAGGGCTGCGAGATGGAGTAAGGAGACTACTTTAAGCGTGGCAATAGAAAGGCACCAAAAAAATGCCGTTATTTTAAAGGGCCGAAGCAGACTTTAGACGTTTCTGGGACAAGCCGAAATCAGGCTAGAAACTGATTGATTTCCAAGTGTAGGGACTCTGTTGCTATGGCAGAAACACTTACTTCTAGAATTGCAACTTGAGTCTTTTCCAGCTCATTGACCTTTTGCTCATGTTGTAGTTTCAAACCTTGAAGTTCATTATTTTCAAGCTCCAGCATTTCCAGAACATGTTTCAGTTCTAAGTAAGACAAAACACAAAGACTCTTACAAGCGCATCAAATGCATTCTATTTGGAAAATTAAAAAAAAAAAAAAAAAAGCACCAAGGAAAAATTAAGAGACACTATACTGGTATCATCCCTGTAAAAACTCCTCAGTTTCAATTGCTGTGTCAGACACACCAGCTACTCTATCTGATGCTGTTCTGCCAGCAAGTTGCAGGGCCCCAGGTCCCTAGGGATTTGGTCTGGGGCAGAGTACCTCGCTGATGAGCAATGAAAGAAAATACTCCACAAAAAGTACAGAAGCTGCAAACTTCTGCTGCTTGTACTTCCCAGAATCTGACAGGACGTGACTGCTTGGGAAGGAGGTTCCTCCATTTCCCCACACATCCCAGTGTTTAATTATTCCTCTGTGAAGGCAGCATAGTTAGCTCATGTCTCCTGACCACGCAGTGCTCGAGTGTGAGCTCAACTCATCAGCCCTGACAATGGATTTGCTCACATTTCTCCCTGGCATGAAAAACTCCCGCCCCAGACACAAAGCAGCACGGAGCACTGCCTCGACGTGAGCACAGGGTATCTGCCAGCTCCCTGTAGGCGATGAGAATTCCAAGGAACTCTCTCTGCAGTTGCTCACAATATTTCAAGAGGAGTAACACAAGACTGCAGGGATGTACAGCCGAGAGCTCAATCCACACAAAACACCATCTAGTACAGCCAGGGACACACCTATCTTATGCCTGGTAATTTGCCCCAGTATTCCCTGAAGATTTGCTTCCTCTTTTCCAATATCTTTCTTTACGAAGGAAAGCTGTGCTCTTTTCTCATTAATCTGGACATCCAGTTCTTTCCTCTCAACATTAAGCTCTTCCAGAAGTAGTTTTATTTCCTGTGGAAATATATGCCATTATTTGCCATTTTAAATATTTTTTCTTTTAAATAAATTTTATAAATATTTAGAACTTGTAAGGAGCCTGTCACCAATATTCCAGTCAATTTAATTCTGGAGTTTATAGTTACAGTTAATGGTGTAAGCAAACAAAAAATACAGAATGTTTAGGTTACGGTCCTGCTTGTTGACAATTTAAAGTAGCAATCTTGCAAAGATTCTGATCTACAAGTCAGAGCAGAACACCCTCATTCAAGTAAACAGTCGGTAGGCCTTAACACAGGAAGTCAGACAAAAAGCCCCCCCCAAAAAACCCCACAAAATATAATTAACCTCGATACTTTGTTTTTATTGCAGAAAGAAAGGAAGTAAGAATCCTTTCTAAGTAAATGGGGATGGAGACAGAGCTTCGCTGGGTTTTACACACACTGATCAGACTTACTTACTTTAGAAGCTGCTTGTCTCAGCAACAGTAAGTCATTCAGAGATTTCTATTTAACATAATTTAGTTCTTAGGGGACCAATTCGGTAAGTATTACTGGAATTGGGGAGTTCTGCTTCTTATTTGTGCATCTGGACCAAGCTCTTGGTCACATAAAACCATAAACTTGCTTGGTTCTATTTTTCAGTGGGTTTTGGGAGCTCGTAGAAAGCAAAACTGATTTTGTGGAAACATTATGGGACGTTTTTGATATTCCTGTTCTTTAGCTGTTCTTCAGAAATGTAATGAATTGAAAAGTTTTTTGGAAGAGTTACTCGTATTTGGCGTAGCTTTTCATTTGCTTCAGTCTCTCCATCTCGAAGAGCTTCTTTGAGGTCACCTTTCTTTTGAGAAATACAGTCTTGAAGGACATGGAGCTCTTCTCTTCTTTGGTTTAACTGTTGCTCCAGAAACAAGAGCTCTTGTTGCTGAGCAGTAATCTGAAATGTAGAAGTTTAACAGAAGAAGCATTTGAAGACTTTTGTTTTTGTAGCCACACACACGCACAAGACCAAGTGCGGTACACTGTTCCCTGCCAGAGATTTACTTGAATTGCCTGACGTGGAAAGATCCCACCCAAGCAATGAGCTTCGTTTGCTAAACCTGTATGACATAGCCAATACTGACGAGTAAGTTCTGATCTGGCCAGTGCAGTCCTGTACCTCAGAGAGTGCAGTAAGAATTGTCAGAGGGAACTCTGCAGTAACATTTATTATGCAGGAACACCAGTGAGATTGGGGTCACACTTACAACAAAGCACGGAGAATTCAAATTACCAACATTAAAATGAACTTAAGAATTCAGTTCTTCAGACAAGGCAGTTCAGAACTTAAGATTCTTCTCAGCCTTCAGTTACACCAAAACCAACAGAACTGATAATCCAGAGTTAATCAGGAAAGCCTTACCTGATCTTTTAATCTTTCCAATTCAGTTTTCTTGCCTTGAAGAAGGTTTTCTGCTTCTCTAAGGATTTGGAGGTGATGTTCTTCATTACCTTCTGCAACTTGAACATCTCCTTGAAGCTTCTGAAGACTGACAGGGAGGATAAAAACGGGACTCAGAAGAAATAATACCTTAGGCAGTGACTTACTGGAGGTGGATGTCTTTATCTAACATAGTTTATGGTAAATTAGAGACACTTACCTTTCAGTTAGCATTTCTATCTTCTGGTTTAACGACTGGAACTCAGAGTCTCTTGCAGCCACCATTTTGTTGATCTCCTTCAAAATACCTTCTTGTTCCCTCTTACGCTGTTCTAAATCCCTTGTATCTGCCTGTAATAACCTGAAGAAGCATTTGTGCCTTTTCATATTAACATTTTAACAGCTCTCCCTCTCCAAAAGCACAATCTTGATATTTGAAAGAATCTTGTTCTCCTCATCCCCATTTGATACAAATTCACATGAACAGTGTACCTTAATTGTTGATCTGCTTTCACAACTTTAATGGCCATTTCCTGCGCCCTTCGCTCTAGCTCCTTTGCCTCAGTTTCAGTGCGGGACAAACACTGTTTGGCATGATTGTGCTTCTGAATAGTGTCTTTAGTCTAGAACAAAAATTGAAAATTGAGACAATACATTCCTATTTTATGCTTTCCACATCCATAACCTGCAGGTTAGCTGTCTACAGATGACCTCCTCCCGGCTTGACTATTCCACCCCAGCTTTGTCCCTTTGTATACCATGAAGTAGAACCTTTTCTCCTCTCTTGTCCAGAGCAGAAAAGCTTCCTCCTCTTTGGTACGGACTGAAACATTTTCTTTTAGCACAGGCTATTGCATTACTTATTTTCAAATAGAAGTGTTTGAAGAGGCTTCAGGTTATCCAAGTGAAAATAAACTGCTTCGACAAAAATCCTCTGCTTAAAACAATCAGTGCAACACATAAATCCTTCTGCAGTTAAGAGTTACGGCTTTACTTACTTTCCCCCGTGTGCTCTCAAGTTCCACTTCAGCTTCTGCAAGTAGCCTATCTGCCTCTCTAAGCTCTGCTCGTCGTTTCAGAAGAGTCTTCTCTATACACTCAATTTCATCTGCAATATCTTCATGGTGTTTAAGAGACTTTTCTAACTGCAATTCTGCAATCACGTTGTTGGTATACCCTTCAATAAGGTCCCTAAAAAGTCAGGAAGACAGACATGGAATTAAAGTACAAAACGCCAGAGGCCAGAAGCCTCTTAAATTCTAGTCCGTTTACATTTAATTATAAACAAGTCAAAATTCACTTCTGTTGGAAGAAGCTTTAGGTATTCCCACGTGCTTGCTTTAAACACATTCTAGTGCAAATCCTTACTTGTGTGTGTTATGTTTTTGAGCTGCTCTTCGTAGCTCTGCTACTTCATGTTCCAACTCTTCTCTTTCACGCATAAGTTCTTCAATGTTCTGATGCAATTTTTCCACCTCTTTTCTGCATTTATGCTCAGCTGCCTCTGACCATTTATCTCTGTATTTCCGAGATTTTAAATAATACACAGTGTCTTCTAGTCTTGAGACTTCGCTCTCCTACATACAGGAAACAGAACAACAAAGTTAAGACCTATTTTTTATTTCAGTCCTTCTGAGACACAGGAGCAGCTACTGATAGCAAAGACCAGGCTGTCAGCACTGAAGATGGAGCGTTCTTATCAGCAAGCGCTCTCAGACCCAGAGACTTCCTAGCAGAAAGATGCTCCTAATTCATTCCCAAGTCAGTCGCCTGCGGTTAAACCTGCAGCGTACAGCTCTCTATCTTACCAAATCATGATGTTCAGGCACGTTGCAGTGAAGCACTCCAACAGGAACGAGCGGGACAGTGAAGGTTGGTGGAAGAGGGCCGTAAACAACCTGGGCTCCCACAGGAGGTGGGCCATAGATGACAGATCCAGGAGCAACTGAACCTCCATTTGCCGCTGCAGGAGGAGGGCCATAAACAGCAGTTCCCTGAGGTACAGGGGCACCATCTGGAAGGACCGTGTAAATAACTGTACCAGGTGGTGGTACAAAGGGAGGGTCTTTGGGAACACCAGTTTCTTCATTTCCTTCAGTGTCTTCTTTTGCTCTTCTATCTTTACCAAAAGAAAGAAAGGAAGAAGTTATTTTTAAATCACTTTTCAGTGAGATATATTCTTCAAATGCACATTTAAAAATAACACATATTCTATGTAGTGTACAAAAATGTAAAAAGCACTGTTTACGCTGAATAATGAGTTCAACACTAATAAACTTCTGTAATTCACTCATGCACATCAAAAAAATTCACTATGAACTCTAAGCTTGAAGTCCATCTCCAGTATGCTCCTCAACACTCTGAGGCCGTAAGACTGACTTACCTTTACCAGAGTTTGATTTGTACAACCTATTTCTGACTGGCGAATAAACCCAACATCCTCCCTGACTGGGCAAGCCTTCCCTGCCGCACTGCCTGTCCTCACCGCGCCCTCGTCGGGGTGGGGATGTGCCAGAACACAGTAAACAAACACCAGAGTCTTTTGTGCTGCGGGAAGCGGGAGTTGAAGCCTAAAGGAAAAGAGAATACATGTTAATCTGTAACTAACAAATGATGTCATAGACATTCTAAAGCACTGATTTTTCAAGAACAGGCTATACATACTCTGCTTTCTCTCACTTCCAAGCATGATGCTACTTTAAAGAGAGCGCTAAATATATTTTAACAATATTTCTCTTGAATTCAGACAAACACTGTTTTGCAAGAAATGTTTGTCTGCAATGTCCCCTTTTAAACCTCTACCTAAGTGAATACACAGAACTGCATTTTGAACATTTTATGTATACTAGACTCTTACTACTACACAGTAATCGGCTTTATCAGGGAACATTTGCATATGTGCTGTTTCAGTATTTCTCTTATATGCCAGCCAGTATTCTTTCTTAAGTTCCTCCCAGACCTAGCAAGTTTATAATGGACCTTCCTGCATGGAATGACTTTCCACATAGTAGGATTTTTATTTCTGACCTGTGATGATGGCACGTAATACCAGTATCCCCTTCTTCTCAATGGATCCGCTATACTGGTGATGTAATCATTCTGGGATGAAAGCACATTTCTGAGTGCTGCAATTTCGTCTTGTAAGTTGTCAATTTCATCTTTGTTACCTGTCAATTAATCACAGTTTTATAGATATAAGGCAAATAATTAAGTCATAAATACTGCATTCAGCTTCAATTAAAGTAACAGTTTAAAGCTTTTCCCTCATTGTTATCTTGTTAATCTGAAACGATATTTTAAAAAAAAAATTAAAAAATGAAGTGCCAGGGGAAGAAAACTAAACATCATTATATAGCGATGTAGATATACCCTGGCCCTTGCAAGTTTGTCGTTTTAAGATCGCAGAAATACAAGTTCATATACAGGTAACAGATGCTCATTTTTCCTTCTATCTGGATCTCTGACAACGTCCTAGTGCAGTATGAACAATGTGTAACACAATTAGTGTTTTCTAAGTAGTTGTCAAAAGTGTTGTTAATATGAACTAATGAAAACTAACATACTGTCATTCTGATTTTCAAACCAAGGCAAAACTTAGCTAGATTTCATCGAATCACAGACTGGTTTGGGTTGGAAGGGATCTCTCAGCCCATCTATACACACTCCCTGCCATGGGCAGGGACACCCCCCCACCAGCCCAGGGTGCCCAAAGCCCCATCCAACCTGGCCTTGGGCATTGCCAGGGAGCCAGGGGCAGCCACAGCTTCTCGGGGCACCCTGTGCCAGGGCCTCAGCACCCTCCCAGGGAAGGATTGCTGCCTCCCAGCTCAGCGCCAGCTCCCCTCCTGCAGCTTCAGGCCATTCCCCTTGGCCTGTCATTTCCTGCCCTTGTAAACAGACCCTCTCCAACTTTTTGGAGTATTTCCAGAGATCAACTGACAAAGCTGGAAACCCAGAAGTGACAGTGCCACTGCTGGTCCTTAAGCATCCGTTTCCTCTATTCTTCGTATTTGAAGATGCAAAGACCTACACACTTCACAAAACTGCACTTTGTCTTGCTGTTTGCTTCACATACACAGACAAAGAATCCACTGAAGCACAAGGATTTACGGACTGAGTGTATCCCACACAGGAACTGTAAAGGAAGGTATTCTGAACAGTTTATTCTCCTAGAATAAACTTCCAGAGCTCTGAACAGCTTCCCAGATCAAACAGTGAGAAATATGGAGAAGAAAGTGACATCTTCTGCATCCATGCTTATTCGCAAAAAGTAGAGAGAGGGGGGAAAAAAAAAAAGAAAAAAAAAAAAAGGAGATTACCTGTCCCGATGTTATCCAACAACCATCTCAAACGGTCAATTTCTGCTTTTTGTTGCTCCATAGCTTCCTTGAGTTTATCAATTTCAAACTTCTGAGAGCTTGATGCAACAGCCTTCTCACCAGCTTTCTCCATTTCATGCTGAAACTATTTAAAATGTAAGTTGATTTCCTAGAACTTTTTCAAACATGCCCATCTGTCCCTACAAAGATGCTGATTCAGCAAAACGTGTAGAACTGATGCAACAGAATTGTTCTTCTCATCCCCTCCGATGGCTGAGGCTTACAGACATAGCCACAGAACAGCACTGAAGTGAAGAGGTGATAGTTTTACTTAAAAGTCAGCTTCTCTAGTCAGTGAGGTTTTCATTTTGTTCTTTGGTAGCTACCAGGGGAGGGAAGAACACTGTGCCTTGGGAAAAGATGAGGAAAAAGGGCAGGGCAGACACCTCTAAATATGGCATTTTCAGAAACTCACTGAATCAATACTTTTAAGTACTTTATGCTCCTCATACAATATAGAGCAAACATCACTGCAACCTACTTGTTCTTCCCTCTCTTTGAGGAGTTGTTGTAACAACTCTATTTCTGCTTCTGCTCTGGCAAGATCCCGAGCTGCACGAGCTGCCTCAGCACAGAATTCTTCGGCTTCCTCAATCTCCTAAAATTGAAATTTTAGTTTGAGCTTTAGTTTGCAGGAATACTTCACAAGCTTGCAGATGGCTCATCCAGCTTTCTGAAAAGCTGACTAACAAGAAGCATCAGCACTTGTCTGTTCTGGAAATTTCAGAAACTGGCAGTTTATGTAAAATAACGTTTCTCCTTTAATTTTACAGTATTTCTACAGAGGTGTAAGTATGTAGCCAAAATGGTTCCCTGTTTTAAAAACTTGAAGTGTGAGAACAAACTTCCATAGTCTCTTTTTTTGCTTTTCTATTTTACATAACAACATAACCTCTATTGTTTGACTTTGAGTTAAGGAGAGATTAAACTTGCCTCTCCCTCCCCTTCTAACACACAGCAGGAAGCACGTCCATACCCAAATTTACTCGGGCATTCATCTACTACATTTCAAAACGAGACTCTGTCCAAAGCAAGAGCTCCTGTGCAGCAGGACAACTCGGAATAAAACTCTGAAGCTGAATTTAAAAACCACCACCAGGAATGTTCCCATTATGGTGGCATTAGAAAGCACTGCTTATATTCAAGCAAATAATTACCAATGTTGATTTACCTCTGCTCGCTCCTGATTAATTCTGAGAACAGTCCCGTGAAGAGCCTTTAGCTGATTTTTAGCAATGGAGAGTTCTGTGGCTGCCAGTTTATCTGAAGTGATGATTGCTCTCTTTAATTCCTTCAGTTCTTTATCTAGACTAACAAATTGCATTTGTGCCCTGGCATCTTCTATTTTTTTCTGAAAACAGGAAAACAATAGGTTTTATAAGTTCTAGGTAAAAAGCAGCATGGAAGAAAGACTTTCTGTTGGTATGAGGTTTTTCCCCCCACACATATCCCATTTTGTACTGTATGCAGAGAGGTAACAGAAAAAAACACTAAAGCAAGGACAACCAATAAAATTTAAGGAAAAAAATAATATTACATTTAACTTCTGTGCTCCTTCCTGTATTTGATCTATCTTAGAAAGCAAAGTAATTCACAAGTGTTTGAATCTTTTTGTGAGCAAACACAGCGCCACTGACTTGTCCTTATTCATTCCTACCCTTTTCTCTAAATCTTCCAGCTGAGCAAGAATAGTCTCTTTCTCTTCATCTGCCTCTTGGAGCTGTTGATCAGCAAGGCCCTGAATTTCTTCCATGCTCTTTATTTTTTCCTGTAAATGTTGAATTTCATTCTCTAACTGATGGACTTTGTTCTTATTCTGCCGGTTTTCAGCTTTAACCTAGAAGTAAAGTAAGTGAGAATGAGTAGCCAGAATTTTATTTGTTTTCCCAAAAGCCACCCTATTTTGATGATTTAAATAAACAACTTTTGGGGAAGTGCCATTGCCCGCATACTTTGTACCAGAAGAGAAAAGAAAAAGAACTGCTTTGCCACTGTAACTGTTACATTTTAAAAGTGCTTGACTTATTCTGGTAGTGATATGTATAGTGATCTTTTGAGGAGGTTACTGGTTTTATTCTTCTACCTATAATTAAACTTTTTGTTGCCTCTGAGACATATCGAGTCTGAATTCTAATTCACCAAATAATCAGGCAAAAATCAAAGACTATTAATTTAAAAAAAATAAGTCAGCTTCTGCTGTTACATGAACACCAAAAAGTATCTCTCTGTTATTATACAACTAAAATTAAGAGTTGCCTGTGGAAGTTTTAACGCACATTAAACCCTTCTCCTCCACACAAACCATTTTTGCAAGCTTTATATATAATAAAAGCGAACAAAAGGTTGCAGAGGACCACGTGTCCTGTCAAATACCCATTTAATGCTATCAAAAGAAAGCAGGAATGGCTGATGTATTTCACTGCTTTAGCCAAAATTTCACAGTATACACAGCACGGAAGCAGTCAATTATTTGCTCTCCTCCTTTGGAAACTTTTGTCTGCTTAGACAGTTTCTTTATAATGAAAATCACCACATGACATATTTATGCACAACAGGAAAATCAACATTCTAGTAATGGTTAGTATTCCTAATCATGAGTAACAGCATCCTACTCTGATGCGAGTTGTCAAATTTGTTTCTGACAAGCAAATGCATTCAATTTGTCTACTGCCAGTAAAGTCACACTCCCTTGAAAGATGGAGGGTAGCAAAGCTGCATCCGTAGTGGAACTCGATCCTTCACCTGCGAATTATATTTTTTAGACTAAGCTGAAATTGTCTTACTCTTGCTTTTGTTGTTTTGATACTTGCCTGTCTATATTTCTCCTGTGCTTCTTCAAGTTTTTCCTGCTGGGATACCATTTCTTCCTGCAATTGTCTCTGTCTAGCCCATGCTTTCTCTTTTTCTCTCTGAGCATCAGCAAGGACGTCGTTAAGTTCTTTCTGCAGATTTGAAAGGCTTTTCCCCAAAACATCAGCTGAATTCTGACACCTGAAAGAGAAACAACCCAGGTTCCAAGATAGAAAACAGCAATTTTAAATTGTGATACCAAGATACTGGAATAACAAAGCCTAATACAATAGTGCAAGTTTGAGACATCCAACGTAAACGAATTCAGGTGCGGCACTGAACACGTTACGCTCCACAGACAGACCTCCACCCTGGCTCTATTTATACCATTCTTTGTTGCTTGGGACAAGTTGAGGGGTGTTGCCCTGTCCCTTACAGTGAAACCCAAGAAGACAGCACATTTCCCTCAGCAATGTAATTACTGAGCTCGGGTGATGTTCTCTTAACAACCACAGGGTGCTGAAGTTCATGTTTGAACTGCCCCAAGTCAGTAAGATGCAGCACACGTAACTGATTGCTCTCCTGTACTTACCCATTTCACATGCACAAATCTAACGCTGTTTGTAGTTTTATTTTACTCACTTAATCTCTCCAACTCCTTTCTGAAGCTTTTGCTTGAGTTCATTTATACGAGCCAAGACTTCCTCAGGATGAATTAAGTTACCAACTACATGGTTTAGCTGATTTTGAAGATCTTTAAGCTGTTGTTTCAGGAGATTATTGTCTCCCTAAAAAAAAAAAAGACCAAAAAAACCCCAAACACTGACACAACCATAAGCAAACAAATGCACAAACAGTAAAAGCTAGAATTTTTAATACCTAGATCTGTTTTGGGTTTGTTGTTGCTGAGGTTTTTTTGTTTGTTCTGCTTTTTAAATAGAGAGTCCTCTGAGGAATATGTGAGATAGGAAAAAGGAATCTAGATACAAAGGAGGACTGAACCCAGCCTTCCCACAACAAGGGAAACTGCTTTAATCACCCCTCCTTCATTATTTTCTTTTTTTTCTTTCCCAGCCATATTTTGAAGATCTTAAACCCAGTATGTTATTCTTGCCTAGAGAAATCCTGTTGATTGAGCTTTTCAGCAGCTTTAGGAAGAGGAACACTCAGTTTCTAATCTCAGTTACTAAGATGAGGCCCTGATCTGTGACACTGTGTTAAAGTAGAGGTGTTTCTGTATACCTGAACAGTTCATGAAATTCCTGAGAGTTCAGGGATCGCAAGCCTGTTGCCTATTGCACTTGCCACTGTTTTGTGGCAATTAACTGCGATTCCCCAGGATCACAGTTTTAAACAGAGGCCAGATTCTGCTTTAGGTACTGGATCAGCTTTTTCTTCTGCATCCAAATAGTTTTCTTACTGACATGTAGTGGATGAAGCTTGTGGGAAATTACAATACGTCTAACAATTTATCAATCCCTCTGCAATATAACTGAGCAGCTCTGAAATTATTTCAAAGGTCAATCTAAGTATCTAAAATAGACAGATAAAAGACTATGGTGTAGGGTCTCCAGACAAGTAATTTTCAGTCAGAGCAAGTCATCAATACTACTGAACCTCAAAACAAGATTCATACAGAATCCTTGAAAATTCTTACACTTGCCCCCTGGGGGAGTGGGGAAACATACTGTGTGTCAGGTAACTTTCTAAAGGAAACAGATACTCCACCTGCAATTGTTTGAACTGAGAACGGAGCTTATAATTTTGTTGTTCCTTCTCTTCTGCTAGTTGTGCTTTGGTCACAGCATTCTCTAATGCCTGCCTTTCTTTTTCAAGTTCAGCCTGCAGGGCTGACAGTTCCATCTGCAATCACAGAAAGCCTTCAGATTAATATCTCCACTCCCAACCCGTCACCCAAATACACAACAGCTATAATGTCTTAAAAAATATGACAGCATCTCCTAAAAATACCCAACAAAATTCCAACCACCCCAAATCAACCCATCACCATATATATGTAACAGGGGTATTTCCTAAAATATCATTGGTACTGTAAATTTTAATCTAGACCTAGCATGAGCTTGTCCTACCCACCAGGTAACTGACAGATTTACATTTTATCCGTGTTCTACAGAGAGTTTTCAAGTTTTTCCTGAAACATCAAAACTAAGAGACTTGGAGGGGTTGGGGACAGAACACCACACTTTACTGTTTTACGTTTTTATTTCTGCTCACAATCTGGAATATGTCTTGCAAAAAAACACCACCTTGTTTTCTGATGAATGGAAACTGAACCAAGATAGTAGTTATTGTACATCATCATCATCCACAAATCCAAACAAGGATTTTCAATGGTAAGATACAAATTAAAGCATACATTGTTCTTCCCCATAAGAAAGCTACTATTTTATAGTATATTACAAAACAAATTAAAAAAAAGATCAGCTATAAAACTCAGTTTCTACTACAAGGGGCAAAGGCAAACTTTGCCTTGCACCTGCTACCTTTCACAGGACTGCTTTGGCCACGCACACATCAAAGTAGTGACACTATCTCTTTCCAAAAGGATGTAGTTTATTATTTTCCCTTTAAATATTGTGAATATTCTCTATCGAGTCCCCAGATGATCTGTACCTGGCTCAATGCAGAGTTATAAACCCTAGCAAACTGATACCACCTTCATTTGAGGGTACACCTCAACCAACGAAGTCAGCGTTGGAGATGGCGTATGGAGGAAAGCTTGGTTGTCCCTCGTCCTGGGGTAGATTATCCCCCTGGCAGCATAAAAACTCTGTTCTTACCTGGCTAAGTTGTTTCAGTCTTTCAAATTCTTCTTTTTGCCTATTGGCTTCAGTGTCTCGGTCTCTTAGCTGGGCTTCCAGCTCAGCTTCATAGGCGCTGATGTTTCCTTGTGCATCTCTAAGCGATTCATTTATTTCTCGCTGCTCTTGGAGTGCACCTTCCAGCATTGTAATTTCCTGGAATTTTACATTCATTTTAGAAATACGTACACAGGACAGCCAGGATTTCTTGGAGTACATTGCCCCTCTTCCTCTGTTACTCAGGAACTCAGTATCAATGTGACAGCAGATAGATCAGAATAGACACACTAACCCTAAACATTAAAACTTAAAGCTAGGTGGTACCAAGGTCAAGTCAATGTCTATGAGAGACTACAAAAACCTACACTTAACGTTAGAAAGTTGTAGCTTAAAAAGTGATGCACATTTGTCCCTGGCATTAAGGTTGACATAAAACTTAGCAGGACACTAAGATCACTCTCTAAGTAATTGGTCGACAGGACTGACGCAAGCTAGCAACACGCACATCCTCAGTTAGCGTCCAGACAGTTTTCACTAATGCAATTCACTGTGATATTGATTGCAAATCTATTTTTAGTAAGGTCTGAAAGATAAAGCCTGCATTTCTGAGACATCTTCCATAAAACAGATTTATCGTATGTCTCTTGCAACTGGTTTTAAAGGCCAAATGGTGTTCTTAGAGTGCATGGGCACACATAATTGAAGGTACCGTACTAAAAAAGAATACTTTGTCCGAGAAACCGTCCTTTGCTAGTCCCTATTTGGTCATTTGCCTTTTTTTTTTTTCCAAATTTATTCTTGGTCATCTGAATTCAAGAAGAAACAGTATTAAGCCTTACTTTTCTCATATTTTCAGCATCCATGGCAACTATTTCCAGGTTGTTTCTTTCCTCCTCTAGATCTGCCAATCTTTGTAGTAAAGACTCTTTATCCTTCTGCAACTCCTTACACTCATCATTGGCCCGTTTTGCCTGACACTTAACACTTTCCAGGTATTCCTGTAATCCAGTGATAATACTTTCTAAATCCCTTTTCAGTGCTTCATTTGTTGCTATTTGACCTGCAGAAATGCAAAACAAATTTTGAGATAGTTAAGAATCCTTATGTACAAAACAAATAAAACTGCCTTTCTTAATCTTAAGATGTTCACCTATTGAACTGTGACAACACGTAACAAGTAACCAGAACTCAACCAGAAAAGCCTGCGCTGTGTTTTAAAGGCTAGAAGTTCCAGATTACCCTATTAACCTTATTACTGGCAGAGTTAAAAAGAGAATGCAGTTCTTTGTGCATTCCCACCCCCTACCTAAGATGACATTTACTGCCTTTATAGCTACATTAATTTTGTTCCAATCTTTGTATTAATATTCTTTTCTGGGATATTTACTTTCACATAGACTAGGTATACAATAGATGGATACCTAATAAAGTCAATGAACTAAACTAAGTCAGTTTCCAAAACTCAGAGGATCAAATTGATGCACAGAATGTACAAGACGTTTCTACAGAGGTTACAATCGTATGAGTGAATCTCAGTCAGCTCCAGTACTAGCTACGTGGCAGCTCTTTAAATATTAATTATCTGAAGTAGAAATGAAAGGACAACATCATACGGGTACTGAACTATCAAAACTTCACTCATACAATTAAAAGCAGAGTAATCCTTTCTTCTGCTGGTTGCAGATCACAAGGTTATGTTAAGTAATCAACAAACCATCCAGTTCAGACTTGATCAAGCGCCTTCCTGCCTTGACATTTTGATCCTGAACCCCAGAGCAACAAATCAGTTGTTTAGTCAAAGTAGTTGTTTGCAGTATTTTTCTCTCCCAACCACATAACAAAAAATGAAAAAAAAATTAAACAGTGTACACCAAGTCATCAGTTAAGAGTAGTTTTCAACCTTTTCTACAGATTCTGCAACATTCTGTATTAAATTTAAGCAAAGATAAACAAAACTGATTCCTCAGTTCAATTGTCACGTTATCCTAGATACAAGAAATACTGCATGAAAAATTTACCATCAGTGAGCTGTTGCTCCAAGTCCTTGATTTCCTCAGTTTCCTTAGCAATCCTAGACAGCATCTCATCCAGGCGACTCTCAAGCTGTTTGTAATGTTTGTTCATTACATCAAACTGCTGTTCTTTACTTGCTTTTTGAGCTTTCATGTGAGCCTGTGAATTAACAGTTGGAAAGGTAAAAGTGGGACAACAGCCATGCAGATTAAAAAAGTCAAATCAGTATTTTAACTCAGTTCTGGAGTGTCTAACTACCAGTAGTAAAAATCACAAGTGCAGCATATGTTGTGATGCTTGGGGCTGGAGGGCTTTGGGGGTTTTTTGGGGTGTTTGTTGTTTTTTTTTAATTTTTCCCTCCTTACTGCCCCACAAAGAATCCCAGATAGGCAAGCAATCTGTGTGACTAACAGCATCGTTAGCAGCCTCCCCCTTGCCCAGGCATGATGAATAAGGCCTGCATTTATAAATTATTACTCATGGCTACTACCTTTCTTCCTGCCTTTACTTTTTGTTATACCATTTCCTCTTTCAGTCAAGAGCAAACATGATTTCCTCCAGCAGCTTCAATCCTGTCATCCTGCACTGGCTTCACAGCAGATGATGCTTTCAAACATGTCAGGTCATCGCCCGAAGGAAAACGCTCTGAACAACCAGCAAGTCAGGCCAAGTTTATAGCAAAGATTTATTTAAAGATGTTGGGTTTAACCCTTTTTTTTTTTTTGGGGGGGGGGGGGG
>VWZZ01008338.1:111578-122680 GCA_013399095.1 Psophia crepitans | reverse complement strand
CCCTCGGTTCGGGGATCCTGCCCGAATCGCACACGGCCCTCCTGAGCCTGAACAGCGGAGGGGAAAAAAAAGGCAACTAGGAAAAATAAAATAAAATTCGTTTTTAACACGTGTTTGCAGGCCTCTGCTGAGAGCCAAGCATAAAAATTCTTAAAAGCATCAAGCTGCCCTGAAAAGCTCTCATTTAAAAAGACATATGCTTTTTTATTACTATTGGAGTTACTATTATAAAAGTAACTCCATTTCTTTTTAATTTAAAATTTCTATAAGTGTTTGCTGTACCAGAACACAGTTTATAACTCAGAAATCAAGTCTTGCTTCTCTGGAGATCAAAAAAAAAAGAGACTATAGCTAGAGCACTTCTGGGTTCCTGCAGCTTTGCCCCAAACCTGTAACATGTCCCTCTGAGCCCCTGCTGGATCTCTTAATGCCAGGACTGTATGTGACAGCAGAGAAAGGGTATCAGTCCCCATGAAAAAGGCAGTATAAATCTTTTCAGAATTAGAACTATTTATTGAAATTTGATTCTAGTTTTAGGATGCTGAACCACCTCATGAAGCCAAAGCTGCTGCTGTCTTCAGCTATCTGCAGTTCACAGGCTGGAATATTAATGCAAGCTGTCACCACCTCGGCCAGGTCAGCTACATCTGCTGCTCCAGTTTAAGCTGACCCTTGCACACAGACTCGGTGCCAATGCAAGAGCTCTCCAACAAAGCAGCGCTTCAGCCATAGGCCCTTAAAAAAAATCTTTAAGGCCAGATTCTACAAAAAGATGCATTAAGGATTTCTTACACAGAAACTGTCTCCAAGGCTCTGCACAGCACGTCTGTGCAAAGCATTAAGATCTAGTTCTTAATGCGCTGTACAGCAACTGCATTGAAAATTAGTTGCCCAAATGCTTCACCGAAATTGGTTTTTTGTTCGGTTTTTGTTTGGTTTGGGTAGGGTTTTTTTTAATGGTGAGGAGTTGTATGTTTATGTTTTTCAAAACATAACAGCTATGGAAATTTGTAAGTAGCAAAAGACTATATAATCCACGAAATAGGCACAACTGAATGGTAGTCAGCTAAAACAGCCTTTACTACATTTCTCAGTACACTAATATATGCAGAACACAAGACTTCAGTTTTACTTACGTGTCTTGGATCTTCAGGATTTACAGAAGCAAGAGATCTCTGCAAGTCTTCAAGCTCTTTCTGTTTTTTCCCTATTTCTCTTTTCTGTTTCTCCATTTGTTCTTCCAGTTCTAAAGCTTCCTTGTGTAGCTGGTGCAAGATTTGTACCTTTTCACTCAGTTGCTCTTCAAGACCTTCCTTGTTGGCCTGTGATATCTGGAGACAGCATTGGGAGGTTGGGTAAAATAGCTTAACTGGAAATAAAGAGCTGATCAAGAACATTTTTAAAAGTTAAATCAGACTAGTTAAACTGCTAGTTTAGCCTAACAGGTTGCCTAGAACTGAACTATTGCTTGTTTTGAATCCTCTTAATTTTCTTGAGATAAGCAAAACTCAGCGGATTTTCCCACAAAGCGTTAGACAATAGAACCACAGTTTGCTTATGGTAACTAGAAATTTCGTAGCGGGGAAACACCAGAACCCTCATTTTGACCATCATCCTAAAGTATTTTGTTTTCCAACGAGACTTCAAAAGTCTCTTGTATAATGCCTTCTTACAGTCTTAAGACTATCTGGAATGTCTTTTTCTCCCTCTCGCACAGCTAATGACTTCTTAGGTTAAAATATGGAAAATCCTGGTCATTGATTGTAAGACAAGTTTAAAAACTAAAAATAGCAGTAATTTATGACCGTTGTTGAGGAAATAGAAGATACAGCTTTAGTTTAATGCTGATAAATGCCTCGAAATTAATTCTTGCTGCCAATTATATAGCTACATTGCTTATTATTAGCTGCACAACTAAATTATAGTCCTTCCTGAAAGGCCTTTTCTGATAAAAGTGACCCCTAACTGTCCACTTACTGCTGTACTCAAATCTATATTCATGCTCTTCCAAAGCGTTCCGGGCAAAGTTAACAATCAGCAGCATCAGATGGAACATGTTTAGACGTAATTCATTGCAATAAAACTCTGACAGCTTATTTATAAACAAGCTATCTAAAACATGTTAAGATTTTTCTGATGCATGACAACTGGATTCACATATGTACAACAGCCTCTTTAAAGAGGAACAGGGAGAAAAAAGTTCTATTTCCTACATCAACACTGCTTCGAACGCTTTCCCTTGCTGCTCACATAGCCACTTCTTCGCATACCTTTTTCTGAGCCAGAGCATCCTCCAGCTGTTGCAGTTCCCCTGTTACTTCCAAAATTTGTTGCTCTGCATTTCCTATCGCACTTTGCAGTTCTTCTAATCTTCTCTGTGCTGCAGGCCAAAAAAAAACCCACAAAACAAATCTCCAAAACTCAAAACATACATGATAATATTCTGTGTAACACTGACACGCGTTCTCTTTTAACACATTAATCAGAACGCATTTTCTTAAAACAGTGATAATCAAAGCTATCACATTACGGTTTCTCAAAAAATATGTCTAAAGTTTTTTTCAATGACTCTTATACAGTTCAATAAATAGACATTAATATGAAACCTCCCCAGCATTCTCTTTTCAAAATATTTAATCCTTCCACCCTGAATTATCTTACAACAATAGCAAAAAGAAACTGTCAAAATTTTGACCTAAAATGTTACAGCATTTACAGCCTTTGACACACTGTTGCTATTCTTATGTCAAATATGTGTCAAGCATTTAATCAGTGGAATAAGCTACACTGATACACATAATTTTTATTAAATAAAATTTAAAATGAGATTTTACCTGAATTAATCTTTTTTTCTTTACTCTCTAGTAGCTCATCTAAAGTTTGGAGCTGCAGTTTCAGCTGGGGATTCCTATGGAAGTCGTCTTCATCTAGTTGCATTTTTCCAATCTCCATCTGCTGAGCTTTGTTAGCAATGTAGCCTTCTCTTATGAACATATTTCTTTTATATCTAGCCTTACCAATGTATGGGCTTTCACCAGGTAGATTATCAAGTTCAACATCCTGAAACATATGAAGCAGTATGTCTTCATAGCTATCTCAGAATTACAGTTGAAATCATCTCATAATACATGTTTAACTCTCATAACAAGCATATAAAGGAAAACCAATTTGAAATTAGAATAATTAGAGGAAAACAGACTACACTTGACTTGTTTGGCCTTCAACATTCTTGTTATTTTATAATGCAATTTAGAACAAACAAACCCAATTGGGGTATGATCAGTTTGTTCCAAATGGGTAATGCAAGCGGATATTTAACTGAAGGAATTTTTCCTAATATTTGAGACTTAATATAGATTATCCTTAGCCCATTACACTGTTGCACTTAAACATACCTTCAAAAAAAAAATCATTCCTAGTTAATGATTACTGATCTTTACATTTCTTGTGCACACTGCTTTCATTCAGGCATCTGTACAATTTTTTTGCAAGTATGCCAGAGGTTAGCAGAAAAGGACAAAAATTCTAATACCATCTAATTCAAGAACATTCTGGCTTGGGGAAGTGAAAGGCCCTCCAAAATTAAGTCAGAAGCAAGGACTATCATTTGTTTGGATAATACGAATGAAATGCTTGTTAACTGACTCTACCTAACTAGAACATATGCATATAGGTATGTATACTAATATTTATCACATTAAATGGCACTCAGATTCAGTTTAGTTCAAATCTTGTAACATGATTTTAAAATTATATTTTTGGATTTTGTAACTAATAACTCTTAATAAAGCAGTACCTATGAGAATTACAGAAAACCTATTAAGTTTTCTATTTTCCAAACTGAAAAGCAACAGAAACAGCAGTGAGAAGATTAATTATTTTCAAATTATTACCTCTGATGGAAAATAATTTAACGGCTCAAATTTTGCATCAATCTTGTAAAACGCCAGTTCCTGCTCCAATTCATACTGCTTCTGGCAAGCTCGGGTTAGCTCCATTGTCTTCTGCTTTAACTAATAAACCAGTAAACAAAGTGAGGTGCATTCATTCAAGTTTCATCATTATCACAAAGATTTCAATTCAGTAGAGAGCGGGGCAAGGACATTAACTGTGAAACAAAGCTCACATCAGAACAAGTTAAGATGCTGTGTTTTGGATCAAGAATATCACAAAGTACAACTTTCTTACAATATGACACCTAAGAGTAGACAAGAATCCCACAATTAATATAACACACATGATCACATGAAAGGCCTTTTAAGTTTACATGCATCAAAGGTTTGAAAATAAATTTGTCACTAACTTAGGGAAAAGAAAATAATAATTTAGGTAGAATTCTTTAGCAAAACCTACACCAAAGAACAAACTGCTACTAATGAGTAATGAGAGCTATTAACTCTCTGTAAAAGAAACAAAGTATCTCAATCATCAAGTGCATAGAGCCTATAGATTTCGTTTTAGCTTAACCTTGTGCTAGATAGGTTTTGAGGTTGTTTTATTTTTTTTTTTAAATTAAAGGTCCATCATGTGATTTCTTTTTAAATCAACTTTTCACATTGAATACCTGAGGGAGGACATGCAGCAAAACTCCAATAGACAGTGGAAAGCAGGACTAACGGAAGAAAAGAAATAGAACAGACTGGAATAAAGGAAAGGCTTAAAGAAAGATTTTAAAAACCTATATATGTCATGCAAAAATTAACTGTTTCAGAGAAAAAAAACAACCAAACACCAAGAAAATTGTATCCAAAAAACCACAGTGAATACAAAGTCTCACTGGAACACTTTATACAAGTTTTCCTACTGTAGTAAACATGCAAATAAATCCTAGAAATAAAAATAACCATGCAACCCAGGAGCACAGTGGGGCTACCTTTAGTGAGGAATAAAGGCTCTGCGGAAAGGGAACTGTGACAAACCCATACACCAGCTAAAGGAAGAAAGAAGCAAGCAAAGTTTGTCATCCAAAGGACAAGAGTGGGTTAAGTTGCAAAATATATGCTGCTAAATCTCACTATACTGAAAACTACATTTGAGAAATAGGCTGCTGGTTAGTGTGTGCGTTCACAGAAGAAACAGCTATAGAAATATTAGCTATAGAGATTCTGCAGGATAAAATTCTAGAGGACAAGTCTAACAAGTGAGATAAACTCCACAGATTAAGTTCCTATCAGGTCATTCACAACCAAGCACTCTCAAGTCTATAGGATTTTTTCCAGGACCACTGTACAAATCTTGCATTTCATAGCTACCAATGAAAGATACTTGTCAAGCATTAAGATTTTAGGATGATATAAATAAAGTACAAGTAAACTAATGGACATTAACCAAAATATTAATCAAAGGGTACTACCGACACACAACTTGTATGCACACCTTAAGCATACAAGCATAATAAAAACATTAAATATTTTCCCTTATTGCAGCAGCACTTTAAAATCCAGACAACGCAGGAGATTCAGTACATCAGCAATTTAGCAGCTGGGGGATACTTAATCTTTCACCAACTGACAGAATTTTAAACAAACAAAAAAGTTACTAGAGACAAACAAATAAATTACCATAAATTGTCAGTGTGATACTCATTTCTGGTTCAATATACTCACTTTTTTCCACAGAAAGAATATTCAACAACTACTGGTCAAGGACTAATCACTCTCTAAAGAGTTCAAGTACCTAAGTGTTGTCTCTATTTTAATCTCCACTCACCTGAACTCTCACATTAACAACTCTATTTCTGACAGCAGAACTCTTCCAAATACTTACAACTGATTACAAGTTATTATCTTACCAATTCATTTTTGGTGTCCAGATCCCTTTGTAGGTCTTTGTAGCTTTGTTTCTGTTGTAAAGTCTTTTCTTTTAATGATTTGTTGACCTCATCTTGACGATGAAGTTGCTCAAGCACTTTGGACTGATTAAGTTTAAGGTTTTCCATCTCCTTCATTGTGTTTTCCAACTCTCTCTCTAATTTTTCTATCTCTTCTGAAGAACAAAATAGAAAAACTCAGATAGAAAATATTTTCCTTCTAACTTAGATTTTGTGTCATTCACTTTAGTTCTAATGTATTGCTATTACCTAAATTAAACCTCTCTAGAGCTTTCTGCCTGTCATGATTTGTCACTGGCTGTCCATCCAAGTTTTCCAGTGCTCGCAAGTGGAATATGGTGTACAAGCGGTAGTGAGGCAGACTTACAACTGGATTAT
This sequence comes from Psophia crepitans, assembly GCA_013399095.1. Classification (NCBI taxonomy): domain Eukaryota; kingdom Metazoa; phylum Chordata; class Aves; order Gruiformes; family Psophiidae; genus Psophia; species Psophia crepitans. The sequence goes on along the minus strand of VWZZ01008338.1, from coordinate 116,472 downwards.
CAGCAAGGAATAGAGAAGTCAGATCTTGTAGAGGCTTTAGTTTAGCTATATCCTGGAGCTAAATCAAAGACAAATGGAACAATGATTAGGTATCCTTTCAAGAACAATCAAACCCGCATTACTGAATTTCTGACTGTATTGCATGTTTTATGTTAGGTCCATCTCAAAAGATCTATTTTAACATTTATGCTCACGTGGAATCTCTAAAACCCTAGCAAAATACACAGTACTATGACTAAAGTAACTTCCTAAAATGGAACTGTTTCTTCTATGAAAAAAAAAATTTAAAAAAATCATCACTGCAAAGATGGCAAATTTCAACAAGCTTGACCTTGGAACTTTCAAGATAACAAGGCCTGTGGATATATAACTTTCCATGCCTATGGAAAGGGAGCTTCTATCAGGAGGAGTATTCAAACAAAGCTGCTTCATCTCTCCTCCTAAGTAGCATGACTCCTTCAGGAGCTATATGAAGTTATTTCATTTCTAGACACCTTTTTGTAGCTGCAAAACATGGAAATTAACCTGGAACACAAAAGTAAATCTAGTCACGTCCTAAATACAAAATATATGCAAAATAGATTACTTGCTGGTCTCCAAAACCATATCATTAACTTATCACCACCAATAACATGCAAAAGTCTTCACATTTTCACCAAGCTTTTCCCTAAGTTTCCGAAACTTTACGATTTCCTGAACAACATAATACAGATTTTCGCTTTGAATACCTGGCACAGAAGGAGAATTTTTCTGATGAACAGCTTTATTAGGCTCATGACGACTGTATTTCAGAACAGACTTTGTTAAAAGACACTCAGTGATTATTCAGGGTAAGCCAATCAATGTAAATGTACCAGTTCACTTCATTAAAAGATTGTTATGCCTAACTGTAATCACTTACTGATGATACTTTATTCTGTCTCAAATTAAGGATGCGCAGGGATCTCAGTTTCTTCCCTACCCACACAGGAATATGCTCAATCTCATTCCTTGCAAGGTTGAGCTTTTGTAGATTCTGCATATGTTCCATACCTTCAATTTTACTGAAAATAAGAAGAAAAACATTATTATTCTGAAACATAGCAAACTTACAGTGTAACTCGAGCATTATGGATAAACTACATCAAAATCTGTCTCAAATAATTATCATCCAAGAAAGCTGCAATAACAGTTGTTTACTGCCATAGACTCACAATTAAATTACACCAGCTTCCTTCCAAGGACTACACAAAGACATAAATAAATAAATTCTACAGCAAGACTTTGTTGCTCACTGTGGTAAAACCTTTACTTTTAAATCTCTTAATTTTAATATTCAAATTAATGTGTGGTAATTCCATTTTAATACGAAAATTTTGTTCCTTCTCTCCTGAGAATGCTGTGGGACACAGATGAACCAAAAGTAAGGTGTTTATTTTTTTTTTAATAGAAAATGTGGAAAATATACTGGGTTTTAGTTTACTTGGGCATTTACCTGAAGATATGAGTATTACGACAAAGTGCAGTGGAACGTGCTCTTATGACTGTGTTATTTTTTGAGTAGGAAGCAGCTGTATATAAATAAAGTCTAAGAAGATACAGCAGTAGCTAAAAGCTACTCTGACCTTTTCTGTTCCTGTTCAGAGAGGAAGTTGTGTGAATGCAATGTGTAGAAACGTTGGTGTCTTGCTTACTTCCTATTGTTAACTTCTCTATTGAAATCATAGCTTCTCTACTGCAAAGCCAGTCACATGTAAAGATGATAATTCGCTAGCAGAAAAATTAAAGGAAACAAAGATTTTTGCTATTACCTGGACCATTACGCTTCAACATTTTTACAGCACTCAGAAAAGATGCCAGACTCTCAAAACATGACAGTAAAAAAGCAATTTAGTGAGTTTACAGCCTGACCGATGAAGCCCATTCAGCTTCCTCTCCTAAAAGAAATTTTCTTGTATTTACCTGTAACAACATGCAGTAACATTTTAATTAAATTTTTAATGTATCTGGGTTATTGTACATGCTTCATTACAGTGTCTGGAAACTTGCATTTCTGGCTTGGTTTCCCAGGAAAACAAGTTTAACCGTAGCCACAGTACACTAACAGCACCTCCCAGAACTATTTAGCCTTCTACCCAAGAGCTTGTGCTTTTTAAGAAGATCTCAGCAAAGCCTGTTATATATAATTTGATATATAACTGATGGGAAACTCACCTTACCTGTTCACACCAGTGAGGGAACTCACTTAACCAGTAAGAGAAGGTCAGTTTTACTGTATGTGGGCTTACCAAAACCATTAGGGTTTCTGCGCACCTGATTTTGTTGTAAGACAAATTGAGTTCACGCAACTTCATCAGTTTATCCAACTTCTCAATCTTCTCTATTTGGTTGTTACTAAGATTTAGTGTCTCCAGTTTAGAGCACTTTTCCAAGTTTTCTATGTACTACAGAAGAGAAAGTTAATCCATTAGCATTGCAGCTTTATTATTTTTTTTTAAAGAGAAAGGAAGATTTCTACTTTTGACAACCACCTCATCATTAAAAATATGAAGTATTCTAACATTTTATTAATCAGTTTCACCACTACATTCTAAAACCCTGCTTTAGGTACAGTCTACACTATTGGGAGAAGAAAACTAGATTTTAAATTTACAGTGGACCACTCTTATCAACACAAAGGAAAATTGCCATTTTAAAAAAAACACACAAATCAAAATCACCCCGCAAAAACCAGCACAATCCAAAAGCTAAAATATTACACACATGGATGACATTCTAAACTTCATTTTGACGATACAAAAATTTTTCTTTTGCACAAGTCTCCACTGACTTTTTTTTAAAACAAGAAGCTGCTTGTAGAACTAGGCTAACATAATTGGAATATGGCTGTTTATATCATCTTAAAATTAGACCTTTACTAAACAAATAAATGAAAATTAATTTTTAATTTTAATTAGCAGGTATTTTCAATAACTTACCTTAAATTTCTTGTCCCCATCCTTTGGGGAAGAAAGATTCAGTGAGCTTACACATGCCAAATTTTCCTGTTTCGACAGACCTTTTATAAGGGCTTCAGTAATGTACCGAACTCCTGCAGTAACACCATTTTCATCTGAAATTAAACAGAAAAACTACCTTCAATAGTGAAAGAATCGGTGATTTTTATATTAGTTTTCTGCTTCACACTGAATACTTGGAAAACATTGAAAATTATTCCCCTACACAGGGGATGAGAGGAAAAAGCACACCAGAAGCATTTACAGGAAATTACACGTTGGAGTAAGCGGGTATAGCCTTTCGAAAAAGGCACCCTATGCATCTCCCTTTGCCAGTCTTCCCCCTGGCACCGAACATAAGGAGTAAAAGTCTCATTATTCCACACAGCTTTCACTACTATCTTTTCCATGTTTGAGTGCCAAAAGATGAAAGTAATTTTTTCAGGGTTGTTTCCAACAAATCATACATCTTTAATCACACAGTTCACTGAGCATTGCCTTTTTGTGCTTTTAGTATGTACTTTCATACCAGCAGTTATTTATACAATACCTTTATGAAACTTATACTCGAAATCAGCTTCCACGTTTTCTGCTGTAACATCAAGTTGTTGGTTCCTCCGCTCCGCACTTTTGGAAGCGGCTGGAGACGTCTGTTGGCTAAGAGGAGATGGTGATCTCGTACTTGAACTGACAGGAGACATTGGACTAGGTGTCCGAGAAGCTGACTTCTGTGGCTTTCTACATACTGCTTTTCTTACCAAGCCTTTCTTCATTGCCAAAACCACAGAATATCATATGACCAATATCTGTAAGAACAGAAATAAACATCAGTCTATGAATAAGTGTAAATCTTAATGGTTTGCATGTCAACAAAACCGTCTTTTTAGCATAAGAAAATATTTCCAGCAATGTTATGGTGCCAAAAAAAGCATCTAAGCCAATTCTCCAATGGGTGACAGCTTCCAGTTTTCATGGTCTAACACACATTCAGAGGGATGGTATACCTTCTGTTTTGCACATTCACCTTGGTAACTGCCCTGCAATTCATAGCTTACACAAAGTCTGTCAGGTCTGGAGATACTCTCAACTCAGACTAACATAGGTGGCAGAGGACAAAAGAAAGGACTAGGATCCCACTAGAAATCAATGAAATCAATCCTAGACTAGGATCAATGCTAGAAATCACTCCCTTTGCAGCTAGAACAGCAAATACAAGCAAAAAAAGGCAACAGAGAAAAAAAAAAGTTAAAATCAGTCTAGCACTGGCATTCCTTCAGTGTTCCCCTTTCTGCAGACATGTTATTCCGTGACTGCCTGGGAAATTCCAGAGACTGTTGAGAGAAGCTTCCCCCAGCCATGAGTACTCTTCCCTAGGGGTAAGCATAGGAACAGTCGTGCACCCGCTCTGGCCGTGACAGCCCCTGCAGTGACCACCTTCAAGGGACAGGTTTTTCCTAAAACCTAGACCCAGGAAACAAAAAAGCGTATTTTAAGATATGCTTTAAGATAGAAACGTATGCTTTTAAGGGAACTTTGAGCTATACGAGTGATTACATTGTGTCTTAAGTCGAGAAGATTTTCTACATTAAAGTTGGTTGGGTTTTTTTTCCTTCTGAATCTTCAAAAAGAACGAGGGAAGGAGCCTCTTCAACACTCGGAGGCACAGCTCATTCAGGGCCAGGAAACAGACTGGAAGGGGCAGGAGAGGGGGAAAGATGATAATGCGCTAGTGAAAAGCCACTTCGGGAAGATTCTTCATATCTTAAGGAGAGCAGTTAGACATTTTAATGCGGTTTCTCGAGAACAGATGGTGCTCTGGCAAAGAAAACCACGTCAAAACTCCCACATTAGAGCAGAGCAGCGTGTAGCTGACCTGCCCGCGGAGGTGTGCTCTGGGTGTACCCCGCACCCGGCGGGGA
>VWZZ01008338.1:63583-110983 GCA_013399095.1 Psophia crepitans | reverse complement strand
GCTTCTCTTCAGCGGCGGCTGCCCGCCCTCAGCTGTGAGGGGGTCGGTTCGAAGGGGGTTTGTTCCGATTAAAGCCAGAGTTGCTGTATAAATAACAAAGCCTGTTCTGATGATAGGTTTTTTTGCCTGGTTGGTTGGTTGCTTGGGTTTTTTTGTCTGTGCTTTATATAGCCGTTTGTATGTATCGTGTATTGGCCTATCTCTGTAAAATTGTACACAGGCAGGTTTTATCTGGAACATTGTGTGTGGTGGTGAATGTATGCAGTAGGCCTAAGTTGCTACCATTTTCACAGAGATGCTGAAATAGATCTGAGGTTTTGGGTTGTGTGTGTGTGGAATTGATACCACAAGGTGTGAAGTGTAGGGCTGAAAAATCAGTAGGCTGTGTCTGAAAATGTGCTGACAGGGCATAATTAGATTTTTAAAATGTTATTTCAGGAGGTTGTTAAACTCCAGTGTTCTTCACAGTTTGCTCCTTATTGTTTATGTACCACCCATATAAACTTTCTGTGTGAATTCTAATTGATTGGTAATTACTAATAGGTATTTGGGCCACTATTTTTTGATAATATTAAGCACCTTACATTTCACAGGATTTTATTCATTATATTGTTACTTCCTTGTAGTTTATTACATCTGTTGAGAAGCCCATGTTGGCCTTCTTGTAATTTAGTTTTCTATCGATCAGAGAAAGTTTTGTCAATGTCTTTCCCGTAAAGGTTGACTACAGTATTTGTTTAAACTCGGGAAGTCTTGCACAACTTCAGTTTAGCTTTTCATAAACTTATTTGTCGAGGTCCTGTGCTTAGATACCAGGCATGCAAAGGTTGTCACCAATGCTTTTTTAGCAAGTGCTGTTTAAAACTATGTGTTGTAGGTATATTGTGCCCTAGTATTTTCGTATTGTGGTTTTGTAATAGAAGTACTCAGAAAGTTGCTATAATCGGGAATACATTTTGCTAAAAGAAAATGGAAGCTTCTGGTCTAAACATATCAGCATGTTATGTTTGATATAATTCAAATCTCTTTTTTCAGGTGCAAATTTAGAATTACTTTGATTTAAATAAAAATTATTTTCTGAAGGATAAACTGAATCTGTTTTTTTTGTTGGCAGTTTTTTGCTATCTCTGAAGTTATTTTTTTTCATGTAGCTATCAAACAGAGAGAAAGTTAGGACTGGTATAGGATTGCTCTGGACATGTTTAAAGATTAAAATCCTAAATTTAAAAAAATCCTAAAGGTTTAACTGTTCTGGCTTCCTTGGGAAGAGGCAATAACATTTTAGTAAAACATGATCTCCCATTAATTATTAACTGCGAGTGAAATGTGTTGGTGGTATTTCTGTTCGCCTTCTGCAGAAGCCAAACGCAGTTTAATCCGGAGTCATTAGTATCTATGATTTGCTGTTTGTTGTTATAGACACTATGACTATTTTAATATATTTTTTTGGTTTGCTGTTTTCTGGAACAACTTTTAGCCAAGAAAAAACGTAAGTAAAGCAAATACATAATTTACTGGAAATGTTACTTGATTGTTGTCCACTGTTTTAGGTAAATAGATACAGAATTTAAGCAGAGCCAATACAAAAGGCGCTATCCAAACTGGTGTATTTTCACAAGTAAAGTTCTAACTAGTGTGCGTGGGACTAATGCTGGAAAACGGACTGATGCCTCTGGAATTACTGTATTTGCTGTCAAAGAAAGAGGTAGAGTCATCTCTGTACCTGCCACAAGATAAACATGCAGAAAGGGTAAGAAATAAAGCTGGTGCTCATTAGCTTTTGTATAGTGCCTGAAGACAGGTACTTTGCTAACGGTTTGATGAAATTGTACTTAGTGGTGTTTTTTTGGTTCTTATATCTCTTTAACAATCGTGTATACAAAGCAGCCAACCTAAGTGCTTTTGGCATTTTAGAAGCAGCACACATCGAACATTTTGTTCAATGGCATGTGTTTTAGATAGGTTATGTGGTCAGGTATCAAAGCCTGGCTTGTGCTTTTGAGGAATGATGCATACTTTAGTCTGTAAAGCACTGAAGCAATTAGAGTGATCCTGCAAAAATGTATTCACATTTGCCTTTACTGTAAGTTGTCCCATTCATTTCAGTAAGAACTTCACTGGTGGGAAAACTACGCAAGTGTATGATTTGAAGGATTAGTGTTTCAGGGTTTAATTTGGCAAAAGGAGTAATTATTTTAATCTAAATAGCCCGATTTAGTAGATACGCTTCTGTGTGTCTGCAAAATGAAATCCATAAACATTACCGAAGCTGTTAGTTGGTAATGATACATTACAGTTTTCATAAAAATTATTCTGACTGGGGCTCTACTGTTTCTAACTAGCGTCTTAGAATAACTTAGCCAAATTACCATCTTTGCTTTAATGGTGTGTACCTAAGTGAATTACAAACAGGAGGAATCTGAAAGAAATACAGTTCTATTACCCTTTTATTGTTTGATATTTCATATACAGATATGTCCTTACAGCGCCAAAGATCTTGCGAGTTGGGACATCTCAGAAAGTCGTAGCTCAAGCTTTTGGTTATGAGAAGGAGTTTCTAGTCAATATTGCCATACGAAGCTTTCCAGATAAGCTTGCCGTTTATTCTTCTGGCCGTATTTCTTTAACTCCAGCCAACAAATTCCAAGATGCTTTAACTTTATCGGTAAGGAATTCAGACTTTTCTTGCAGTGTTTTTATTGTCACGTTTAGTTATAAGTGTTAAAAAAGGTTATGGTAAGTTTTCAGTTGTTTAAACTGGGAAGGGAAGCCTACTGCCCCAGTTTCTGTTTGCCACGTGTAGTTTATTTCATTTTAGTTTGTCTGAAATGGAAATTACGTTGGATAAAATTAGTGTAAAGGAGTGACACCAGAGTTCAACATATAATCAAACTATTTTAGAAACATTATCATAGTTGCATAACTTTTTTAAAAATAGAAAGGGAGAGAATGGAGATCACTGTTCAAAGCTAAAATGGTAACTAAATCGAGATTCAAGACTTGGTCTTGTTTGTCAGTGACAAGCTCCAAAGGGGCCCAGGTTTCACCGTAAATTTGCTTGAAGCTAAACAGATTTTTCCTGAATGCTGATGACCAAGAGGGTTTTACTTGGGGTGATGCCTCCCAGAAGGTGCTTCTTGCCTTGTTTTCCTTTTCAGCCAAAGTAGCTATTTTACCAAACTACCAGCCACAGCAGCAACTTTGGTGTGGCCAAGATTCATCGTACGTATAAATGGAAGTCTGGTAATTTGTATTCTTGTAACCTCGTAGCTGGACTTTGGGTTTGGCACCTTGCTATTTGAGTTCTGGACATAAATAAAATGCAAAAGTTCAATATATCTTGTTATAGATTAATACTCTAGACCATCGTCTATGATGTAAACAAGAATAAATGCTTGTGGATGTTGATGTTTTTATTGCATAATAATAATTATTAACAGGATAGAAATTGCTATTCAGATACTATTCTCCATAAAAAGTCCTGTAGGATAAAATACTTGAAAAATATTTTAATATTCTTTAAAATCTTTATTTAATCTTCCCCAGCTTCAACCAACAGATTTACCAAGAACAGATGATTCAGTCAAGTATGTGTATTTGGAAGCTGTTTCTCCACATTTTACAAGATTAAAAAAAATTCCTGTTTCCTATGAGAATGGGTTTCTTTTTATTCATACAGACAAACCAATTTATACTCCTGATCAGTCAGGTAAATAATACTTATTTCTCTTGGCTGTTACTTAATTTTTCAAGTCTGTTGACTTGGCTGAGGAATTAGGATTTAAATGTCCTTTAAGCTCTTGGCTGTGTTCTACTGCCATTGGTTGTTATTTGATTTTTTTAATCAGCAGAATAATATTTTGAACTATTTGATCATACTGTAAAAATTACCCACTTCTCCCAATATCTGCTTGGTCCCTACATCCTAAATGTGGGGCTAAAGAGTGACACATTTTCCTGGGAATATGTTAAAAATATTTGTGAAGAAATGGTAATCAAAGCATTGGTTTCATGTAGGTTGAGTTCTTTTCCCACAAAAGTGATATGCTAAGACTGATAGAAAATTATTTTGCACTGTGGTGATTCAGTGTGAAAGAGTTATGGTGGAGGGTCTCTTGTTGCACAAATAAATACTGTTTGGACGCCATCCTGACAAAAGCTCAAGACCATTCTATAAATACTAAAAACTTAAATAGTAGGGATGAAAGGCTGTTTTGGGTGGTGTTTTTGGTTTGTTTTAAAATTCTCTATAGTGGTATGACTTTGAGATTTATTGTAATAATTCTTACAGTGAAAGTCAGGGTTTACTCTCTGAATGAAGAACTGCGGCCAGCTCGGCGAGAAACTGTCCTAACTTTTGTGGTAAGTTGTAATTTAGTTTCCTATTAATATTCTGTAGAACACAAAACCAGTAAATGTAGTTAGATAGTAAATCAGTATCGCAGTCAGTATTTATTAAAACTATTAGATGTGTTTGCAGGTACCCAGGCATCTTTTAAAAGATCTAAAAATTACTTTGCACAGTTGGATAGAGGTTTTCAAGTCCTAGATCTGAAGTTGTTACAGACTGGAAAAAAGAAAAAAAAATTAATATCTGGGAAAAGGATTTCTGAAGGAATTTTAATAATACATGGTTTTAATACTGTTGTTTATTTCATTTAAGATATAAAAATAATCAGTATCTACTATAGTTTTTAGCCTTTTACAATAGGATTGTTACTATAATAACTTTTTAGCAATTTTAAGAATTGTGTAGTAACAGCTTTAAAATGTTGGAACCCCAGTAAACTGTTTTATCAGAATTTCAGTCTCCATTGTTTCTAAAAATGTTTGTTTTTTCATACTTTTTCATGCTGTGAAATGGGCAAAACTCTTACAAAAATATGTTATGGCCAGGCTCCCACTGAAATCACTGAATGAAGATTTTCCTCTTGATAAGAATGATCTGTAACTGATGGTTCTTTCCTGTTATAATTTAAAGGATCCTGAAGGAGTACAAGTGGATATTATAGAAGAAGATGATTTTACTGGAATAGTTTCTTTTCCTGACTTCAAGATTCCTCCTAATCCTAAGTAGAGTTATTTAATGCTTTTTGAGAATTATTAACGTAATACTGCCTTTTCTTAAAGACTGTCAGAGTGTCTTTTGCTTGATACACGGAGTGTGCATGACTCAAAACTATGAGGTTTCTAACATTTCACATAATGCGTAACCATGGTATAAATAAGGAACTTATTACCAAGTATTCTCCTTTTTGGTTGACTTGCAAACTAGTATTGTCTACTGCAGCCAAATGGGAAGCTTACTCTCCACATTTTCAGGTAGATGGCATATTCTCACTGTAATGAAAGAAACTGAGGAGATGTAGTGAGTGTAAATACTGGTCATAAAACTGAAATTAAAGAACAGTTAGTGGTAGGTTTGTCATGCTGAACTAACAATGAAGATTAATAAAAAATAAAGCTTTCTGCTGTAGACATATAAACAGTGTCAAAGATGTATGAATTTCAAGGAAAGGAAACATTCTTATTTCATACATACATTAAGCAGGATATGAAAATATCTCTTCAGTTCTCCATTTAGTCTTGAGAGGGTGCTGAAGATTCACTGAGTTGGCAGAAGGATGCTAGCAGGTGCTTGGAAAATTAATTTTTGACTGTTTTACTTTTCATTAGGAGATTAGAAATAATTTTAGTCTGAGTAAAAATTAATTTTACATTCCTCTTGAAAGGGACAATCTATTAATATCAAGTTGCATAATTTTTATCATGGTGCTATACAGCTAGAAGATTGTAGGAACTGATTTTTCTATAAATTATGACTTAAATTGCAGTTGCGCCTCAGTGCTCCAGTCAGAGAGAGAAAGACGCTAACATAAGTCTGCATGAGTCCTTTGGAACATTTTCTTGGCTAATATATCTTACAAATACATTTCTCTGTGCAGATACACGTACTGATTCTCAATCAAGATCCAATTGCTGTAGATTAACATGGTCTTCATTTAAGATGACCTTTCTGATAGATCCAATCACTCTCAACCACTTGCTTTTGGCCATAGTACAAAGTTTTGTTGGTAGAGCTTTGTTGGTTTTACATCATTTAAGGTGGTGATGTGCTCATGAACTCCCTTTTATTATTTTAAAGTACAAGATGCTGCATGTTGAAACTACAGCTTAGATTGTCTATGCAAGAACTAATGTGCTTAAGGCTTTTTTATAGTATGTATATATCAAATGATTATTCATTCCTTGATCCAACTTGAACTCTAAATGTTTCCTTATAACAAGCTTGCTTACTTTTTTGTGAAGTTTCTGAATTCTTTATTGCTGTGCTTTATAACCTTATAGGTAGGTTAAGTGTATAAAGTTTGTCTTTAATCAAAAAATTGATAAATGGTCATACCCTCCAACCATGAGGTTTTTTATTGGGGAAAAAGACTGCATTTTTCACTTATGTTGGGTAAATTTAGCTATGTTGCAAAACTGGCAAAGATGAAATGGATGTAGTATGTAAATTACAGCAAAGCGGATCAAGTTTCTTTGAATGGTAAGATAGGAGGATATACACCTTTAGATATGCTCTGCACTTAGAAGTTCTGAGGATTTAAGAAAAGCAATGTGAAATAAAGCAAATGCTTTTTGAGTGCTTCTAGTGGCAAAGAAAAATCATCCAAATTACAGTAAATCAGGTAAATACATACTAATCCTGCTGCCTGCATTGAAACAGACTTGTAGCCACAGGCATTTGTCTAACCTCAGGGGTGGTAACTGGCAAGTGAGAGAAGGAGCAATTAACATCTTAATGACCCTGGTTACATTTGCAGTCTTCAAAATGCATCTCTGCTTGTAACTATAAAAGAAAAAAAATCTGATGATAGTCATAATATAAATAATGTAATATTCTTTTCCAATTTATTTCAATGCTTTAAAATGTTTCAAATAATTATTAAAATATCAAAGCAGAATCTTTTCAAAGTAGGCACTGAACATGTGCAAAAATTTGGTGCAGAAATTTTATATCTAAATAATTATTAACATGAACTATTTAGTAATATTTTTTGTCTTCATTAATTTTCATCTTTAAAAAATGTTTGATTGTTGACATTTCGTAGGTATGGAATTTGGAAGATTGAAGCCAAATATAAAAAGAATTTTGTAACCTCAGCTGTTGCCAAATTTGAAGTTAAGGAATATGGTAAGGTGTGCCCATACTGTCAACCTTAAGTTTTTTATGTTTTTATCCGTGGAATTTATAGAGGACAGCTATACAACAGAGAGGAAGAAAATGCCAAAATGCCTGAGGGAACACTGGCCTGCTTTTACACAGCATGGGGCGTGCTGTAATGCCAAGTGGCAGTGTCGGTTCAAGCTAATCACTCACATTGGTATGAGACTGTGTTAATACAGCTTGCCTCTAAAGAGGCAAGATTCTTAGTATCCTGACGTAATTGCACTGATGCGAAACGTGGAGCCAGGGCAACTGCAGATAAACTAGGGCTTTATAGCTTGTGCTTCACTGTGGACAACCTGACGGGTATATTTTGGCGCTGTGATACTGCAAGTCAAATAAATTGAAACCAACATGATTCTTTGCTGGCTATAGAGAGGTGTCTTACTGAGTTCCTGTGGCCTACTATATAAAAACATGTCTAAGTGGCGCTTTTTCTGTTCAATTTTCAGCAATGCCAAGCTTTTCCATCGTCATAGAGCCAGAAAGTAACTTCATTAGTTCTGATAAATTTGAGAACTTCAGGATTGTTGTGAAAGCTAGGTAAGAAAATATGGCTTTGATTTCTAAATATTGTGTATCATCATCTTTTACCTGAAGAATGATTCTCCTGTGTCCAGAAGTTTCCTCTTTTACTTCCTCAAGAAGCCCTATTGTCATCGTTCTTTCTGCTCTGTAAGAGAACTAAGTGACCCTTTGTAAAATTCTTACAAAGTCACTATTTTTCAACAGAAGTGTTTAAAGCTGCACAGATGTTTGTTTTCTCTCTCTTGCCTAGAAAATTACCCTTCTTCAAAAACAAATGCTTTCTTGCAGCCATTAAGGAAATCTTAAAAGCATTTATATTGTTGTTTTGTTCTCAGCTATTTTTATAATAAACGGCTTGCAAGTGCTGATGTTTTTCTTCGTTTTGGAATAATTGAAGAAACTGGAAAAAGAATGATGCCTCGTGCAATGCATGTAACTAGGGTAAGAAAAAGCAAGCCTAGTTTGTGTAGATTTCATGCGCCTCGTTCTGGGCTGTTCCAATTCTACTGAAGTTTTCCCATTAAATTTGATGAGAATGGGTTCCAACACCTAGTTTGCATTGACAGCTATTCAGTGTCAACTTTTCCTGTGTAATCCTATCACTGGGTCATAGAAATCCACTTTAAAATGAAACTGAGGGAGCATCTGAGACAGAATGTGATTTGAGTCTGGCTCAATTACTCACTTGAGCAAACTGTGTGGTTGAAATTTCTATGAAATAACTTTTATGCTCTCTATTACAGAATAAACAAAAGAAATATAGGCTCAATGTAGTAATACCAAATCATGATAGGAGACAAACAGATCAAAATAATATTGATGTATGAGTCTGTCCTCCACCAGTTATTGCTCTCTCATTTAGCCTGACCTTTTTGATTTAGTCATTGAGGAATGTTAAAAACATTATCTTTCCTCATTTAATGAAGATATCTCAGTGTTGGGCCTGCATGCAGGCTCTATTATGTGCCATTGGTTGATTTAATTATCAGTAATTTTAGGGAATACATTCTTTTTTTTTCCATTAAAACATCTCTACCTTTGATTTCCTCTGAAAATAGACAATGAACAGAAACATGCTGAAATTAATGTGTATAGTGTATCTATATATTATTTCTAAATTATTGATGATTAAGTAATGATTTTTATTTCATTTCCAGATTGAAAATGGAGTTGCTGAGATAAATTTTAACAGTAAGGAAGCAGTGAGTTTTATAGGATTTCAAAGTCTAGAAGAATTGGATGGGTCATATTTATATATTGTGGCGTCAGTGTTGGAGTCTGCAGGTAAGGTGCTTTTTAAGCAATGTTTTTAACATGTCTGGAAATGTAAACAGAACTAGAAAACAAACTTACATGGATAACTTTCCTAGTATCAGACTTTCTTCAGTATTCAGAGATCCTTCTTCCAAAAACTTGTAAGGAAGAACAGTCCATCTGTCACTGTAAAAATGTTTAGGGATTAAAGTTGGGGATTTTTTGGCTATTTGTTTACACAACAGTGCTAGCAGCGAACACTTTAGATGCAAGGACTTCACTGTAACAGACAGATTGTGCCGCCATTTGAAGGCTAATGGAGGAAACAGAGGCTTTAGGATGTGATTATTAAAAGGGGCATAAATATTTTGTTAGGTGGCCTTAGTGGCGAAGCAGAATTTGCTGGAGTCAAATTTGCTGTATCTCCTTACAAACTGAGTTTGATTGCTACTCCTCTCTTTGTGAAGCCTGGACTTCCATTCTTCATTAAGGTTAGTTAACATAACCAGTATTGTTGCACATTACAACATAAAACCCATAATGCAGAAGCCTTATTCTTTTTTGTATATTTTACTGTAGGTCTTAGCACACTTTTAATTTCCATTGACCTTTTATATTTTTTTAACTTGCTACTGTAGGAGAAGCTTAGCAGCTTGAAAGCTTTCTCCTTGAAAAGTGTCACCATTCATATAAGAAATATTACCTATTCTGATGAACAGGTGCAGGTGAAAGATACAGTGGATCACTTTGTTGGAAATGTCCCTATAACCATCACTGCAAAATCATTTAGTGAGCAAATGGATGAGACTGAGTTAATATCAGAGGGTTCAGAATCTGGGAGAAGAAAAACAAGAGTGAATGATGGAACTGCTTTGTTTGTTGTTAATACCCCATCTGATAGCAAAGTACTGGAGTTCCAAGTGAGTTAAATCATTCCATTAATTTACTTATTTGAGGGTTTCATTCTGTACTTTTGTGAATGTACAGCACTGATGGGAAGATTCTACACTTGAGTTAAGAGCTTGCAAACTTATAACTGGTTATTTTTAATAGTCTCTGAAATGCAGGTGCTATAATGAAACATTACTTCTCTATTAAATTCTTTATTAAGTTGTTCTGAAACGAAATATCCTCATTTGTCACATTTATTTCATAATAATTATTAAACGAAAAATCTAAATGAATTGTGTGAAAACAAATCTCGGAGTGCTTCCCTCCTATGTAGGGAGGCATATCATTAAACTTTGTGCTATTTATTTAAGTGCTTCTACACCACTGGTTTATATTTGACTTGATACTTATAAACCTTTTTATTAAAGAAAACATGAAAGTCTTGAGTTATCTTTTAATTTATTAATACCTCCAAATAATATGTTGCAGAATGCTTTTAATATTGTAATTATTTTAAGTATAGTTCTGTACTTAAACTATTCAGAAGTCAGAGCATACAGTTCTTGTTTTCTTCTTTACTAAACTTTTTTTTCAGACATTTTAATATCTTTTCAGGTAAAAACTGCAGATCCACATCTTTCAGATGAAAACCAAGCAAGTAAAACCTATGAAGCAAAAGCTTATTCATCATTTACTCAGAGTTATCTATATATTGACTGGGCTTCAAACCACAAAATACTACAAGTAGGGGATTTCATAAATATTAATGTATATCCACGTAGTCAGTATATTCATAAAATACATCACTACAGCTATTTGGTAAGTAAGAGATGTTTCCACATAAAATGTTCAATTGTGATATATGGTCGTAGATGAAAAACTTCAACAATCAAGAGCTATACTCGACATCGAATACGTGTGGCTCAGAACTGCTCCTTTCATACACAATCTGTCAGTCTTGCTGTCAAAAATTAACAGTCTCGTGTTTAAATTATAAGTCTCCATTGTTTCCAGTGCTCATCTGACATAGACTGGGATTAAGAACAAGTAGTGCTAGTCTTGAAATCCATGTCAGGACTTGAAATAGAGAGGAAGAGAAAGATGCGCAGACACAGCACTTCTTTTTAGGGTTTGAGGGAGAGAGCTACCTTCCCTTGAACCAGACCCACCGGTCTCAAATGCTTTTTTTTTTTTTGTCTGTGGGGGAGTATATCTAAGTGCAAGTAATTGTTACATGTAAGAAACATATTAAATATCAAATTTGACATATTTGATGTATTCTCCATCATTTTTCTATTACAGATCATGTCTAAAGGGAAGATAGTAGGCTTTGGAACTCAGAAGAGAATAAAGGATTTAGAATATGAGCATCTAACTTTTCAGATAACCCAAGAAATGGTTCCTTCAGCACGTCTTGTTGTTTACTACATAGTCATGGGAGAAGAAACTGCAGAGTTAGTAGCTGATTCAGTTTGGCTGAACGTGGAACAGAAGTGTGGCAATAGTCTTGATGTGAGTAGCACAATAGGCACTAAAATTTGTGCGTGTGCATTCATTTTATGGTCAGATTTTAACTTGGATTTACACATATTTTTAAACGCTTTAACAACTTTAAAGTGTCTGCCTTCAGGTGCATTTATTTTGGACCACTGTGCTTTTAAAATTACCATTTTTTGTTTTCAATTTATAGATTAAGCTGCAATCAAGCAAGGAGATATTGAATCCAGCAGAAGTTGTATCGCTTAACATGAAAACACAATTCAATTCCTTTGTTGCCTTGTCATCTATTGACAAGGCAGTATATGGAGTCACAGGAAGAGGAAAGAGGGCGATGGAAAAAGTTAAGTAGTAGCCACAAAAGAAAACCAAGTTACTATTTGTTTCATTTTCATATTCATATCTAGCTATTATGTCTCATGCATTCAGTAAGCTAGAAAATAGGCAGAAAAGCAATTAAATCCAGAATAGAAGTTGCTGGTTTAAATCTAACAGTTCAAAATTATAAAAAGCATGACTTTACTTTTACTGGAAATCAAAATATTTTAAATTGTGGTTTTAAAGTCAGATCTGAACTGTCTCATCAGAACCCTTCAGATTTGTCCAAAAACAGGTTGCAGTGTTAGAGAGCTCCTTGATCAAAGAAGCATGGAGACTGCATTCTCCTTAGTTCTTCGTATAATCTTTTCAGGTTATTTTTAAGGCGTACTGGTAGAATGGTATGGCAGATGCTGTTATGTTCAGCGGATTATAGAGGTTTTCAGTCCTTGCAGAACTTTAGATATGTGTGTATATAAGTAAAACCTAATCTGTCAATGAAAGAATTCCATTCCTGTGATAAAACATGGTGGTTTTGTAATACTTCAGAACAGTCAGATACAAAATACATAGCAGAAGAATAGGAGAATACTTTTGCACTAACCTTGAATCATTTGCATCTGTTCTATAGCACTATCAGATTGGTTTCAAACAAGCCAGTCTGAGTTTCAGAACTGTTACAAACATATTAGTGCAGCATTCCACTCTGATTTGTCTGTGTGACTCTAACTCCGATGTGGGCTGCAAGAAAGTGGCTGTGTTGATGCTTGAATTAGCTCAGATATCGCTGAATAACGATGTCGTCTTCTGTTGTGAGGATCTCTTCCAGACTAACACGGCCTTTCTGCAAGTGTAACTCTCATAGAAGATATTCCACATTTTGGTGAGCTGCTGATGTTTTTATGGTTTTTTTTCCCCAGATAATGCTACATTTGGAAAAGAGTGACCTTGGGTGTGGTGCTGGAGGAGGACGGAACAACATCGATGTATTTCGAATGGCCGGACTTACTTTTTTAACTAATGCAAATGTTGATGATTCAAATGAAGGAGGTATATTTTTTTGTTTTAAGGATGAAATTGTGGTTTTCCTTTTCTGAAATATTCTATTGTGACTCTCAGTTATTATATTGGAACTTAATTAAATTAATAGGCAATGCATGATTTTTGAGGGAGGAAAACTTGGACTTGTGGATCAGTTACTGTAACTGAAATGAAAATACTTCTAGGTAGTTAAAATAGTAAACAGGAAAAGTCTCCCAAATTTGGAATGTGATTTTTATAGAATTATTTTAAGTGGGCTATACTATTACAAAAAAGTAATGGGTTTTTTCTTATTTATTTTTTGAACAGGTGAAACTTGCAATGAAGTTTTAAGAACCAAACGCTCTGACTTCAAGGAGAAGATACTCAAAGCAGGTGTTAAAAAAAATCTTTTAAAGTATATAATTATGAAAAAAAATCACATCCATTAGAAATTAAGAATCTGAGTGTTTCCTTACTACTTTTAACTATTGTTAATAACAATGTAGTGGAAAAAGAGACTGACAATTATCGAAGGTAACTTTAGAGATAACCCCATTTATAAAGTTTCTTTGCCATATGCTGAATTTGAAGTTGGCAAGATTTAAGTACATGTTGAAAATACAACATACGTTTAAGATTTTTTCTTTTTCTGAGGAGACATAGCCTGAAAACTCACAGTTCTACCGTATGTCAATCCTTCCCAGTGACCACCTGCCAGGGACCAAGCCTGTCAGAAGAAGCTGTAACTTTTAAAATCTAATACAACTCATCGTATCTGATTTATGTTTTTAACCCAGAATACTAGTGATTAAGTGAGTGTCACTAGTTTTTGAAAATTGACAAGTTTATGTCCATCCTCAAATCTGTATCTTCACTGAAATTCTGCAAGTTTTAAGAACGTATTCAATGTAACAAGTTAATATGCATTTGGAAATAAAAAATTCATCTCAAGGAAGGGAATTATTACTGTTTCAGCATCCAAATATGTGCATCCAGAAATTCGAAAATGCTGCATGGCTGGAGTAAAAGCATATCCGGTCACTGAGACTTGCAGCGACAGAGCACAGCGAATTCGGAGTAATGAAAAGTGCGTTTCTGCGTTCAGAGATTGCTGTGAATTTGCAAACAGACTACGGGAGGAAGAACCTAATAAACTTCTAATATTGGCAAGAATGCGTAAGTATGAGAGCTGTAACTCTCCTGTGGACATCTGGTGAAATGTTTCCAGCAGAATATGGGGAAATACAGAGATGATAGCTTTGTTAATCTATTAACCTCTCCCTATTACCTGCCAGGGTTATTCCAG
Organism: Psophia crepitans; assembly: GCA_013399095.1. Classification (NCBI taxonomy): domain Eukaryota; kingdom Metazoa; phylum Chordata; class Aves; order Gruiformes; family Psophiidae; genus Psophia; species Psophia crepitans. Next base: position 96,938 of record VWZZ01008338.1, on the reverse strand, counting down.
AAGGAATTTCAGCAAAGATGTTGGTTGTTGCCCCTAAAGAGGAGTAGGAGGGCAGTTCTTTATTCTGTTAAGATCTATATTCTATTCACCCATATTTACAACAAGCAGAACTGCAATAAGACAGTCATTGCCTGTGAAGGCGATGCTAAACTTGAATGCTAAATCTGAATCCTTTGCCCAGGCCCAAAACAGCCAATGGGTAACATCTCAGGAAAGGTCAGTGGGAGTGTGCAATTTCTTGTCTCCATTTTCTCTCTATAATTGCTTGTTAACTCTGTCTGAGTATTAGGTATTCGTATGCGTAAATCGGTGAGGTGGGATTAACACAGACTTTTGATTGAGGGTGTTCAGAACTTTTTGCTTAGGACTAACCTGAGGCAAGCAAGCACAATACAGTATCACGAAAGAAAAAGGTAATGATTAATGATTTTGAAGTCTTTAGTGGAAGGGGGTTGGCAAGTGGTTTGGCTGAGGGTTTCTTACTGCTTTATTTATGTTCTTCAGATTTTGACGCTGTCTTGGAACTGGATGAGGCAGAAGTTCGTAGCTACTTCCCTGAAAGCTGGCTATGGGAAGTTCACCAAGTTTCTCCAAGGTATGACTTCTCTCATATCAGTTACGAACATTTGATGTAGTAATCAGTGAATGCTAAAGCTAGGTAAGCTGGGTAGCCTTAGTCGTACCCAAGGTATATGCTAAAATGTATTCTTATACAAACAAACTATTGCTGCTGTGTTTTCCTCTGTGCAGGATATGCTGTCTGCTGCCCAGATTAAGTCACTTTTCCTTTCACTTTCAACCTAGCTAATCACCAGCTTCTGTAAAATTGTCTAAACCCAAGTTTATTCAAACAAAAATCCAGAAGTCCTGTTTTCTAAATACGCTCTCATATCTGGTCTTACCTAAGTCTCTCAGATACAGGAGTCTCTCTGGGCATATTGACTAGCTGTGGGTGTTAACAGGTGGCTATTGATAATGTATAAATGTACTAACACTTCTAAACACAGGTCAAAGACTCTGTCCATCACCTTGCCGGATTCACTGACTACCTGGGAAGTACAAGGTGTTGGCATTTCTGATAAAGGTAGGTACTGCAATCTAATTAGATTGTAGCTAAAGAATTGGGGAGCTTTTCTGTTTTGGGCTTTGCAGAACCTCTCACTGCAGTTGATACATATGTTCTAAAATTAGTTTAATTTTCTGGTTGATAAACAGGAAAAGAAAACATCAAAAATATATTTTAGGGAGAGGAAATTACTTAATTTCTTGTTATGAATGTAGGCGGTTGGGAAAACGAAGGTCTGTCTAGCCTATCTTGTGTTTGACAGTGGCCTACAATAAATGACTTAGAGGAGTATAAGGACAAATAGTGACTCTTCTCTGGCACATTATGATGTCTTGCTATCAATAGCTCAGGAACTTGAGGAGAGGAAGAAATAAATTTTCTGAGATATGGTAGTCCAAACAGAAAATCTGTCGCTTTGGGAAGGAGAAGCCCAAATGAGCAGCGTGTCAGCAAGTATCTGTGAAGAGTGGGAGATAGCAACTTGGAACAGGAAGCAAGAGCCTGGTCGCTTTTAAAAAAGCTTGGACACTTTCAAAGTCCATATTGAAAAATTATTAGTCATCAGTAAAGGTGACAAGTATGTGAAGACTTTTTGAATCAGAAGGGTGAATAAGGTAGTCTGCCTTTATGTTTTAAATTTTCTTAGGTATATGTGTTGCTGCACCATTGGAAATGCGAGTTGTAAAAGATATCTTCCTGAGTGTTTATGTTCCATATTCTGTGGTGAGAGGAGAACAAATTGAGTTAAAAGGATCAGTTTATAATCATAGAGCTTCTCCAATTAAGGTAATTTGTGGTCTTAACGAGTTCTACAGAAAGATTATGTTAATCTTTGGATCAGATTTCTCCAGTCCTTCAGCTAGTGTTACATATGCTCTACATAACTATGTAACAATGAAATCCAATCATTAATTGTTTCATTTCCAGCCATTCCACTGATTACAATGTTGTCATGCTCTTGCCTAGCAACTTTGCCTCATGAAAGTTAAAATAGTGTTTTTCTACTCTGTTTGTTTGGACACAATGTCAGAAAGTGATGGGGCTTTTTGAATGACCTGCTCCAGAGCTCAGAGGTTGCATTGTCTCGGACCTTAATATAAAAGGACTGTTTTTAAGGCAAGTATAGTATGCACAGATATGTGTATGAGCCCTACTACAGTGGTTCCCTGGTGTTGCTGAAAAACACTTGTTAGTCTCTAGTGCAAGTAATAGTAATTCCAAAGTTAGTAGTCTTGTGTAAGAGAATGCTCGTTACAGTAGTTCAGTGACTTTAGTATTTCTCTGGTGTTGTACCTGTCATGGAAATGAAACACTTAAAATCTTTCAATATTTCAGTTCTGTGTTAAAATAGCAGCTGGAAACGGAATCTGTTCTTTTGGAGATTCTGCAACTATGGGATCAAGGATACACAATTGTAACTTTAAGAATCTAGATGGCGGTTCTTTGGCACCAGTGACGTTCAGAATACTTCCTTTGGAATTAGGTCTTCACACTATCAACTTTACGCTGCTGACAGCCAGAAACAGTGAAACTGTAGTTAAAACATTACGCGTAATGGTAAGAAAAAAAATCAAAATGTTTGTAGTGCTTTTAAATTTCGTATTGATTCAGTCACAAGAAATAAAAATGTATTAAACCAATGTAAAAATATAGCTTTATTTTAATATTATCGGAATCCAGAATATCACATTATATAATTGAATTCACTGAGACCTATGTGGTGGAAAAATGTATGACTGAGTATTTGAGTACACATATTTTTAAACCTTGCGTCTAAGAATTGTCAGAAAGATTACATCAATAGATAGATTATGACTTAGTAAGCCAGGAGAATACTGTATTCTACGTTATTTGGTTCGGATTTTCAACTATTTAAGCATGCTTCATTGAAAGATGCTTTTTTTGTGATTTTATAAGTTCCTAAGCTTTTATTTAAATCTTTTGCTAAAATTTCTCAAGAATTTTGGGAGACAGAACACTAGCTTAAATGTAGAACAGTTAAGTAAAACTCACCTACAGAGAACAATGTAGAAAGCAAAAGTACTATGGTTTTAAATTGCTGTTTCAGCTAATATATTTGACTAAGGAAAAGTGTTTTTATTTTCTACTTTTTTCCTCTTAATGACTGCAGCCAGAAGGCATTACGAAAGAACTTCATGCAGGTTTCACTTTGGATCCACAGGGTGTTTATGGTAAGAGAATTGATCATCTATGTCTTTCCTTCGTTTGTTTTTTCATATTCTTGATGCATTATGATCAAGTTTTCTGTAATGCGAAAAAGTTAGCATTTCTCCTTCCCGAAATATTTTTCATATGTCCCTTCCAAGGATTTGCTGTCTTTTCATTGACTAACACATCCATCTCTAAATAGCTAGTCTTTTGAAAAAATACTTGGATTCATTTTTAAAGGAATGTTTATGTGTATCGTTTACTATGATACAGCACTCGGTTTTCTCAGCATGCTTCAAAACAAGTTAGCAGGTGCTTAGTTAGGGAAAAAGAATATGTTCTCATTCAACCAGAGATGAATCTGAAATCACAAAGTTTAGGTACAGATCAGATTTTTTTGCTTAAAAAAAGAAGCAAAAGAAAGATTAAAATGTTTGCATCTGTTCTTTGTCAAAGGTTGATATTATTTGCCTGTGCATTTGGGTATATTTCTAGTTTTCATGTTATCAGAAATATTTTTGTTGCTGACTTCTCAGATAGTTGTGACCTTTAAATCTGGCTATTACATCTGAATCATCTATTGATTTAGATTGTGCACATATACATTTTCAATTACAGGTACAATCAAGAGACGACAAGAATTTCGATATAAAATCCCACTAAATATGGTCCCTAAAACAAAAATTGACAGAAGTGTCAGTGTAAAAGGTAAATTGAATCACAATTTTTACTCTACTGCATATGTACTTTTTGTAAATATGTTTTTCTCCTATTTCTTATTACTTTTTTTTTTTAAATCTGTCTGAATTTATTCCTAGATTCTTCTGCATTTGAGAAAAGGCTTTGCAGATCACCTTTTTGTGTAGAAATTTACATACTTCATTTAGAAGGATTGATTATAAGTATCTGTCAGATTCTGCTGATCTTGGATTCACTTTCATGACCTCTCGTTTAAATAAATTTTGGGTTTTTTTCTTTCCACAGGACATCTTATGGGTGAAGCAATTGCCACAATCCTCAGTCCTGGTGGTCTTAGTATTCTTACTAATCTGCCAAAGGGCAGTGCAGAGGCAGAGTTTATGAGTATTGCCCCAGTATTTTATGTATTTCGCTACTTGGAAGAGTCAAATAACTGGCATTTACTGGGTCCTGAAACCTTAACTTCAAGAACTCAAATGAGGAGGAAGATGAAAGAAGGTAAAAAAATATAGCTGCTTCTCTTGCTTCAGAGTTGCAGAGGTGCATAAACTTTGCTGAATGAGAAAGATAATATATCTGAGTGAACAAATACAGTTTTAATATAAATCCCTTTTCATAACTTATTTTCTGCCTAATATATCCCTTAGGAATTGTGAGCATCTTGTCATTCAGAAATTCTGACTTCTCATATAGCATGTGGAAGAATGGGCAAGCTAGCACGTGGTGAGTTAAAAAGATGTTTCTGTTAGAATGGAAAAGACTTGTTTCGCTCCCTTGCTTTTGTATTAGGACTATTTTTAAAGGGTGATACTTTAGAGTGAGCATGAGAGGGCAGCTTGGTTGGTAGATTTAAATGGTGCGTCCAACTTGTTTTCTAATTCCTTGTTTTCACTTGCTAAATTTGTTGTGTCCGTAGTTCAAACCATTACAACCAAGTTGGGCCAATAATTAAGAGTAGACATACCTGAGATAATCTGTAGGATTTTGCTCAGTTCTGAAACCTCTTCTCTGGGCTTGGTATTTTACAAAACCACTGTGTAGACCTTGGTTCCCTGCAGAATCAAGCTCAGGCAAAGGTTGCCCCCCAGCTTTGAAGAAGGAAGTACAGGGACATGAGCAAAGGCACAATAGTCATACCTTCTGTTCCCACAAATGTGCCATTTAAAGGCTGTCAAACAGGAGGGCAGTACTGGAAAACAGAATCTGCCATTGCCAATTAGGCAAAATACATAGTCACTCTCTTACCTTTCACAGTGGCAAATGCAGTTGCCTTATAGAAGGAAGGAATAAGATGCTTCAAAAGCATCTTCCTTAAGTTGTATGCGTAAGAAAAAGTAATCTTTTGGGGATGTAATGAATTCATATCCTGAAACACGGAATTTGGTGCTAGTTTAAAATTGTGTAATCATTTGTTAAGCTAAATTTAAAATTCATCTGCAATATTTCTTTGAGCTGAGGGAGTGCGTAGCATACCTAAACCATAAATACTACAAATTTGTGTTCAGCCTCTAGCAATGTGGTACTATCTGCCAATCAAAACAAATATGATCTGTTTGATTTCCTTGGCAGGTTGACAGCTTTTGCTTTAAGGATTCTTGGACAAGTTAATCAATATATAAATCTTGATCAAATTTCTGTTTGTAATTCACTTCTGTGGTTGATTGATAACTGTCAAATGCCAGATGGGTCATTCAGTGAATTTTCAAATTACCAACCAGTGAAACTTCAGGTATGAAAACCAAGCATTTTCTGTGCGTACGCGGTAAAAGCTGAAGTCATCAGGAGGTAATAGGTTTTAGGAACGCAAGGTATTTCAGGCTGCATTTCACCAGAACACCTAGTCAAAACAGCTATCTTTAGATTTTTCGAAATTCATTGAAAGAGCAGCACAATCTTCCAGACCTCTCTGTTTTCCAACTAAAAGTAGCTGCTTGCCACTTCCTGATATCTAGAAAAAAAATTTATGAAGGTTGATTTTTATAGTATAATAGTCCTGGGTTGCCAGTAAGTTTATATAATTTTGTCTCTTTTGTACAAATAAGCTATTGCCTTCAAAAGAGTCCACTTATTTTCAGGTTTAACCAAGCTGATATTTCTTACAGGAATTTCTATTTGTTTCCTCACCTAGACTGTAAAAAATTTTATTTATTTAAACTAACCGTTGTTTCTATTTAATTATATTTACATATTTGATTTTGTAGGGTACCTTACCTAGAGAAGCTAAAGAAAACTCTTTGTATCTCACAGCATTTTCTGTTATTGGAATTGAAAAGTCAATTAAACTATGTCCTACTCAGGTAAATAATATTTTTATTTCTGCCAGCAGTCAAGTTCTGGGATTCTAATTTATTCCATTTTCTTAAAGACTTGTTCAAAGAAATCAAGAGGCTTTTTTCAATTTCAAAGATTGATTTATTTATTTTGTGAGTCTTGGTCTCCCAAAATCTGTAAAAGAACAATAATGAAATTCTGGATTGCTTTATTGTAAGGTACATTGTAGAAGATACTATATATACATTTAGGTTGACTTGATAGATACATTTATTCAAAAATAAGTCTAATACATAGCCTGTTCATCTTTTCAGAAAATCCATGATGCTAAAAATAAAGCAGGAGATTATTTGATGAAAAATGTGCAGTCTGCTCAAAGCCCCTTTACTATGGCAATAACTTCGTATGCTTTAGCTCTTGTGGATTTGAACCACCAGTCTGCACGATCAGCGTTCTCTGCACTGAGGAAGGAAGCATCTGTCATAGGTATTATTAAATTCCCTCTGAGTCTGTACTGGAGTTGACGCTCAGGTAGACTGTTCTTTCAGTATTTTTGAATTCTCTACTGTGATGGCACTACTTGGAGAGTGAATTTCAGTGATGCTTGCTTTGGAGTAAGTGAATTCCAGTCTTGTATGGCTTAATATTTTTGCTAGATTGAATCCTGCTTTCAGCTTTTCGACAGAGCAGTTTCATTAGCAGTATGCCAGTCAGCTAGGCATGTGTCATTCCCTCTTGTATCCCGTTTGTTCTATCACTAGGCTTTCCTTTTATGCAGGGGTCTGTAGTGAATTACTTTGTCTGCCTCCTCATCCTTATGATGTGTCCACTCTCTTCCCTGGCTCTGAGTGGAATTTTTCACAATATCTGCCACTGTCTTCACTTTTGTTGTGTTGGGTTTTCTTCTTAATTTCTTACTAGTTGATAAGGAACTTTGTAGTCTCTTGTGAATGCTGTTCCTTTTTAGTGTATTTTGTCTCAGGCAAGGGACTCAGACTGTTCTTTGTCTCGGGCAAGGGACTGAGACTATTCTCTGTCAAGTATGATTTCTACTGGAATAGAAAAACTTTGTCCTGTCTGTTGAAAGTGGCTTTAAAAATATATAAATTTAAAATCTGTATTCTATTTGGCCACTCTATTACTGTTCAGGACCAGCAGTATGCAGATATGCACCAGATGTTATGCATCAAGTCTGTTTATCATCAGTTTCTGGTATAAACATCAGACTTAGTGGTGTAGGAGAAGTATTCTCTTCATCTCCTGTTAAAGGCAGAGTGAGTTCCTCCTTTTCTCCTTGACCCAAGTAGGCAATACTTCACTTTGTGTAGTCTGGAGAGAGCTGTTATGTTTCAATCCGAAACCTTCCTATTATACTTCTGTAGGTGACCCTCCTATTTATCGTTTTTGGAAAGATACTTTGAAAACACAGGACCAGCACACTCCCAGCTCTGTTACTGCACAAATGGTTGAAACTACAGCATATGCCTTGCTTACTACTTTGCTAAGAGGGGACAAAATCTATGCTAATCCCATCATCAAATGGTTGTCTGAAGAACAAAGATACGGTGGAGGATTTTATTCAACTCAGGTGAGCTCTACAATATTTTGTTCTCATTCTTCAAGCACCAAAACGTGAGACGTCTTGAGAGGGTAATATCACTAGAAGACCACATTGACAAGTTCAGTGTGCTGTGTATGGGAGTAATATTGAATGGCTCTTTTGCCATGGTATTCTTTGTCTCTGGAAAACATGACTTCTTTTCACAAAGTCTATTATAAATAGAAATTTGGAAGCTGATTCCACTGACTTCAGATCTGCTGACTGAAAAGAAACATAGGAAAAAACTGTTTTCCCAAGCTTTTGTAAAACAGAATATGTCATTTCATGACACAATATTTGTTCTTGTTTTCCACAAAAATGGAATACAGTGTAAGAACGTGTGCATTTATTCATTGTAAAAACTGTTAGTATGCATGAATAGACTAAAGTCAAGTGAAGATTGCCAGATTTCTAAGATACTATCTACTACTCAAAGTATATAGAATGTTCATTTCATGCAACCTCCCTTTCTTTAAATGATTAAAATATCTATGAAGAAACTGATGAGTGCTGTGTTTGTTTATTGCTATTTGCTTGCTTCCTTTTTAGTACTTGTGTGTTTCTTTAAATTGCAGAAATATGTCATGAGTCTAGTGTTAAATATATTACCACCATGTTAAGTGTGCTGCTGAGATACTGCTAAGCTGTTTAGCTAGTAATTGTTACCATTATTTGTAATCATGTTAAAGTGACAGAAAATAAATTGCTTTGTAATATGTTTTCACTTCTTTGAAGTTCCTGGAATTAATTCTTTATATTTGCTTTCTGGCAGGACACAATTAATGCCCTTGAGGCCTTGACTGAATACTCCCTTCTTGTCAAACGGCTTAGTTTGGATATGAGTGTTAAGGTAGCATACAAAAACCATGGAGACCTTCATCTGTTTAAACTGACAGAAAATAATTTCGTGGGAAGAACTATGACAGTGAGTGAATAATATTGCTTTTGAAAAGTGAAAGCAGAATTCTTAGCAACTTGTTAAATAATTATTTAAACTTTGAATTGATGCTGAAGTAGCTTTTTCTTTTATGAAACTGGTAGTAATTTGGTATAGCAAATGTTTAAGGACTTTACTTATCTGCTAAATTTGATGTTTGAATATTCATTTGCATTTAGTATCTCTGCTTGTTCCTATGAAGTCTGGGGTTTTTTATAGAATCTGTTTGTAGCATCAGGCCTTAATATGTATTTAAAATGTAGAAGAGACAAGCAGATCATCTGACCTGAATTGTTGCTAATAGTACTGTCTTTAATATTAACTTTAAAACTTTTTGTTTAACATTGATCCTTTAGGTACCTTTGGATGATGACATATATGTAAGCACTGGAAGCAGCACTGGCATAGCTACAGTAAATGTAAGCATGCAACTAGTTTTTTTTGAAATGGAATCTCTGATTCATTAAGATTAGCATTGAAAAAGAAACTGAAATTTCCCATAAACTGTTCCATTTGTTTCCCTTACCTTTAGACGGGAGGGATGGATTTCATTATGGCTATACTTTAAGTACGAGCCATTGTATGACTTGTGGCTAATGAGGGAGAAGTTGTGAAGTTTCTTCCTTTTTGTCAGAGGTTTTCTGTTCCAGAAACGTAAATAGATGATCACCTTGGTTTTAATGCTCATCGGTTGTTACTGTTTCTGCTTAGACAGCCAAACAGGGCAGACCCAACTTAATGATCAATTTTGAGAAATTGCTCAGTTCTCTGTTATTCTGATGTTTACTCTTAGTTTATTAAGTACTGTCATTGAGAAACTGTTTTCCTGCAATATTTAAAGGAATAATTTATGTGTGCCTAAATATTAAGCTGTTGCCATGATATATTTTCTTCTAATCTTCTATAGCCTCTTCTAGCATAAAACTTAATAACATCTGAAATGTACATATTCTTGTGTACTAGGATTTATATTTAAAAAAAATCAGGAGTAGTTTGGATAATATTTTTAGTCTTGTGAATACAACCAGCAAGAATGCTGTGGTTTTGTTGAAGTATTCCTCTTTTTTTTTTTTTTTTCCTGTGCTGATCATTTTACTCTGCTTTCTGTCCATCAAAACTAATCATGCTGAATAGACTTGTTTTTACTGGCATTATATTCTCCATATTATGGATTTTCACAGTTTTATGACAGTTTCGAGGATTGGTTACTGCTTCTGTTTTGTCTAATTTATTTGTACATGTGTAGGTGAGGACAGTATATAATACAATTGGGACTTCTGAAGAGTCATGTAACTTCGAATTGAAGATTGTTCCAAAGAGAGATGATGGTAAAGGGTTAATATAGTTTTAAATATTACTGTGCAGGTCAGTGCACGGGAAGGAGGAAAAGAACTTTACCTGGTTTAGCAAAGTGTTTCTTCTTAAGAATGAAACTGTAATAAATTCTGCCACTTTCTAAATACAAAACTGGAAAAGAGTGTTAGAAGCCTTTTTAACTCCTCTTGAAACTATTGCCTTTTTGTGAATAGAATTTGTGAAACTATAGCCTTTTTGTGAATAGAATTAATTTTTAGTGTATTTTTACTCATTTATGAAACAGTTTTTGCAGTTGAGGGAGTGAGGAATACAAACTTCCAGCCAAGAGAGAAATATGATGGGGAGATGTAAGGGGTTACAGTGAGCTCTACAAGGTACTGAGAGGTCTAGTCCAGTTACAGCAGGGTATGTAACCACATTCTAAGTTTGTGTCATGAATTAGTTTTAATAAGTAAAGAAAGAAAATAAGAAATAGTTTTAATAAATGTTTAATAAACATTTCACATTAAAGCTGTCATTTCACCTGAATTATAAAAGAAGTATAATGTTACTTGTTTCTGGCTAGACAATGAGTTCCTATAAAACCAGACACAAAAAAAAACAATTTAAAGAACTATCTTTCAGTTATGAAAATGCTTTATTACAATTCTGAATTGCTGCTTCTGAAAAGTTATAAGATTACTCATTTGACTCTATTTGATATGAAAAGGTTACAGAAGAGAAGATGGTGAGCCACTTGGGCGCTTAGAGGCTTGTGCAAAGTAAGTACAGCTAATAGGGTTGGTGATTGGTTGCTTTTTTTTATTTCCCCAGTAGTTAAGCCAGTGTTTTGCATTTAAAGGTTTCATTAAACTAGATGCTGGTTCTAAATGTCCTGGATTTCCTAACATTCAGCGTTTCTTGTTGCAAAGGTGGAATTCCCAGCTGACGTGTTAAGGAGTTGGAGCAGTGCAAGGCCAATGCACTGTGGGTCTATGAGTGCATTATGAAATTAATCTAAGAATGTTACAAAGGCTTGTTGGTCTTTTGGTTTTTCTTAATTATTGTTTTAATATTACATTAACTGACATATTTGTGTTAAATTTATTTTTAAAGATATTAAAATGTTTGTTTGTTAATAATTGTACCTGGTCTTCTGATATTCTTTTCTTCCTGTTTCTTCACTTTTGTGTATGTGTGTAAACAGAATTAGAGCCAATGGCCAAAATCTCTTTGGGGGCAAGTTTTTCTTTAATTTAAATATGGGTTCTCCTGGAAAATAAGTATTTTAAGAAAAGTTTCTTTATGCATGATATTGGCATAAATCTGAAATGGTTCATCTGGACTATTTTGCTTCATTATGGATTTACTGTGGTCTAAATGTCGGCAGAATTTTCCTTAAATTTTTCTGGGATCATATTTGAAGGATTCTTTTTAATTTCAGTTATGCTTAACTAATATTATTTTTAATCTAATATTATTTTTAGGTACAGGCCTGGCATGAGAGAGCCGCAGTCAGCTTCTGCTCATGCCGTGATGGACATAGGTTTGGTTAGTGGATTGGAAGCAAATACAGATGACTTATCTACTGTAAGTATTAGAGAACTTTTTACTGAACTTTTTTGGTTTGTTGGTTTTTTTGTTGGTTTTTTTTTTGACAGAATGGTAATAGATACTGTTCCTCTCTCTAGATTAGGATAGTAGCACGAATTTATATCATTATATCCTCATGCTTCTAAACACCTCTAACGCTAATGAGAATAATCTACTTAAGTCTAGATTATGGATTTTTGATAGAGTCAGAAGCTAAACATTCAGTTTGACATCTAGGCTCCCTCTGTTAGTGGAAAGGCAAGAGTGGATAGAGAGTGGTTGTTGGCTGTGTGAGGGTAGTGCGAATCAGCCTCTGAAGGTGCTGTATATCCTAACTGTAAAGGGAACACCTTGTATACACACCTCCCTGTGAATTGGCTAAAGTCTGTGGACTGAGTCTTAACTGTAGTACTTGTGTTCACCCAGCCCCTGTTGACAAGCATGCGAGTTTTAGTTAAAGGCAATTAGAGTTACACTTAAAGGATTTAAATAGGATATTATACATGGACTCAAGTATTCTTTGAAGGACAATTAGCTCTTTAATTCTTTACTATCTTTGTGTGATGAGTAAAAGGATAATTTCCTTAAAAGAAAACAAAAAACCCAAGTGAGAATATGAGCGTTATAAAGAGGCAACCCTAAAATAAATTGTTTTTTACATCTCAGAATTACATTAAAGCTACTGATTACAAAACCTTCAAGGTCATCCAAAAATGTTTAACTTGTAAAAAGATTTTTCTCTGTTTTTCTTTCATACAGCTTGCAAGTGGAGTTGATCAGTTGATAGCAGATTATGAGATAAAAGACGGGCATGTTATTCTGCAGATAGACTCTGTACGTTACCCTTTTCATAACTGTAACCACTACTTTAACTCTTCGGAATAATTCTGTTTCCTTTAGAGCTCCTTAATTCACATGTATTTCAAATAGGTGCCAGCTAGTAAGTTTCTCTGTGTTGAGTTCCGAGTAAGTGAGCTTTTTCGGGTTGGAATGCTTAATCCTGCCACATTCACCGTATATGAATATCACGCTCCAGGTATGTGTTCCATAACTTCAAATTCTTGTTTGTCTTTTAACTGTTTATTCCTCCTTAAAGACTACATTTTCCTTGTTAATCCTTGTTATTTTAAGCTCAGGTAACTTTCGACTCACAAAGTTTTAGTGCTGACTTCTTGGACTTTGATTTTCTGTATGTATTTATCATTTCTTTTTGGATCTTCTAGATAAAAGGTGCACTATATTTTATAACCCCTATGGAAATGAAAAACTTGTGAGATTGTGTGAAGGAGATGAATGCAAATGCATGGAAGGTAAACTTTTTTAAAAGACATTTTCCCTTTTCATTTAGTGGGAAAACCCAGTATCGTGCTTTGAACAAAAGCACACCAAACACAAGGAAAAAAGTGCTCACAAGAACACAGCTGTTGTCCTCTCAGTGTTTTACATTTAAAAAAAAAAGAAATTTAAGATTGTGCAGTTTGATCATGGATGTTTGTCTGACTGGATTAATTTCAGGTGATTGAGGGTGTAGTTTTTTATTGTAAATATTCGTTGTTCCAGCATGCAATCCCATAATTACAGGATCCCATAATGCCTCTTTCTCAGTTATTTTAGATTGTCCCAAACAGGTAGAGGTTCACAATTTTTATTTGAGGACATGTCATGACATTGTCTTAACACTCTCTCTTTTCTTTCTCAATGTAGCTGAGTGTAGTAAAGTACAGGAGAGACTGGATCGGTCGATAACTGCTGATACCAGGAGAGAAGCTGCATGTCAGAATGATATTGCATATGGTAATATTTGAGTTGTCATTATGTATGTCACATGCTCTGACTGAAGTGTTTACTTGTTTACTACTGTTGTAAAACATTTTGTTCCATTTAGATCTTTAGTAATTAAAATTCATTAGGCTTGACAGTGGTGTACAGTATATGAAGGTGACATATTGGAGCAGAGAAGAGTGAGTGCTGCCCGTACCCTCTGCTGAATAAAAGTCACATAACCAGGGTCAGTGCGTCAGCGAGCCTGATCTGATGAGTTCTGCTAAGAAGCGCTGTGTTTCTCTTGCTTAGTACCATTCTAACATGATTATGGGGACTTGGGGTCAGAGGAAGTTGTGGAGCATGAGATGAGAGCATGGGTAGAACTTGTTAATGTTTCTTTGCCCTACAGAGTAGAGCTATAGCCATCATTTTCCCAGAAATTAGTATTGTAAAGGGACATTGTGTTGTCCACCTCAGCGTCTGTAAGATAGTTAGTATGTATTGCAGGAACAAGGAATAACAAAAAGTTTGGTTTGTGTTGTTCTGCAGTTTATAAAGTGAACATCTTATCTCGCAGTGAAGAAGGTTATTTTGTAAAGTATTCTGCAGCTCTTCTGGATCTCTATAAAAGAGGTGAATATTCTGTTCTTAATCTATGTAACAATTTATTCTGAGTAAAAGCTCTCTGGTTGAGACCACTGAAACAACTGACAAAAATCGGCAGAGTTATTTCATGAGAGTAGAAAACTGAGGTCTCAAATACAGCCTTTGAGAATTCCTTTGATGTTTTTAAACAGCTTTCTGTATTACAGATGTTGTTAACAAGCCTAAGCTGTAATCAGTTAAATAGATTTTATGTGACAAAACACAGTGAACATATTCCATAATCAGTTAATACAGTTGTGAGCTGCTGTTTAAATGTCTCATTCATTCCACAGAATGCGCTCCCTTACTGTGTATGCAGTGATTGAAGTGGGTAGTATGCAAGGATAAGCCATGCCTTAACTTTTCTCAGAGTTTTGTAGGTTGGGCATGTTTCTGCTTCTGGGAGAAGGGACTTTCAAATGTTCTTGGGCACTCACTGTCTTACCCTTGGGAGCGGGAGCTGCTCGTAGGTCCTGTGGAACTGAAGCTGACATTCACTCATTTTTCTTCTGAGTTCAAGCACCCAATATGTCCTTATAATTATTATAATATAAAACCATTTAATGTGCACAAGGCTTATTTACCATTCAGATTTAATTTTTAAAGTCTCTTACAAGAAAGAATGTTTTACATCATCAAATTTTCCTGTTAGATAACTAGTGGCAAATAGATACCTTAGCTGTGCTGCACAGTAGAACATTGTGGTGTTTTCTGTCTAATACATGCATTGCTGGAAATTCTCAGTGTGAAATTTTCCAATTCTTGACATTCTCCAGGGCAGGCTTTTGCTCAAAAAAATAATGAAATAACCTTTGTTAAAAAGAAGACCTGTACAGATGTTGAATTGAGCCCAGGAGAGCAGTATTTGATCATGGGAAAAGAAGCCTTAAAGATAAGCGTTGGTTACAGTTTCAAGTAAGTAATTTACCATCAGAACGTGCAGAGATTTAATCCTTAAGTGTGCTGTGAAGTGGCAAGTGTTTGTATGTAATAATTCTTATGTAATATATAATCGATTCTTTTTTTTATTAGTGTGACCAATAGTTACACAATGTGTTTTCAGATGTGTACGTTTAAAACAGGATTATGAACACAAAGCAAGCAATTTCATATTGTAATTTTTTTGTTTGACATTTTCCTCCTCAAATCTTAGCAGCAAATGATCCTTTTCTGTTGTCTTTAGATTCCAGTACCCTTTGGACTCCAGCACTTGGATTGAGTGGTGGCCTTCAAATACAGCATGTACATTTTGTCAGGAGTTTTTAAATACAATGGAAGATTTTGCCGAAGATCTCATCATCAGTGGCTGTTGATTTACTTGGAGAACTTTTAAATTAAAAATATAAATCAAATTTCATATTAAAAAAAAAACCTGAATCACCTGTTTAGCAATTCTTTTCTGAACTTAACATTTATTAATAGTTCATCTTGAAAATGGCCTTTGCTTGTATTTCACAGCCATGTTTTTATAACATAATAATGTTCAATGGATGATTTTTAAGTTTGGATGGGAGAATAATGCAGAATACTGCAAAGACGTTTGAAGTCAGATGAAGCAGACTGACTGTAAAAACAAACATGAAAACTAGTGTCTGGTGCCAGAATAACACTTAGAAGCATTAAAATCTGATGTCTTACGAAAACATAACCCTTCTTTCATTAAAAAAAATAGGAAAATAAAGTTGTTTATCAAATAATTTGGTTATAATTTTAATTTCCTAGCAAACCTAAAAAAACCAAAACCAAATCTTTCTAACCTAGCATAATAGCTTCCAAGTTCTTAGGACAAAAACCTTACTGCAGTGTCCGTTCCTTTATAGTGACTATCTTCAGTGATCAGTTTCCAACTTCATTCAAGTACTGTCATGTAAGAATGATGGAAGACAATGCCTAAAGCTGGTTTAGATTATGCTGAGAGCCACACTGAAGCCAGGCACTCCTGACCCCATTTTTTCTAGTGCGCTTCAACCTGCAGATGACAAACCTGCTCTTTTTACCCAAGCCAGTACCCAGGCATTTATCCTAACATGTTGAGTGACATTTTTCGTTCAACACATAGTTGGAGTAATAGATTTTTAAATTAAACAGTCCTGAAGATGTACGAAGTTTTAATACATTAGTTTCTTCCAATCCCTGTTTGAAACGCAAAACTTTAACAGTGTACTGAAACATGGCAATGTGCTCAGCGAGCCAACCCCCTGCTCCTGCGATAGCAATGAAATGTATTGGGAACTTACGCTGCGTATTCTATAGGTTGATTATGTTAAGGGCAATTTAAACTTTTTATAAATAAATAAATAGAGTTCCTGATCTTAAAAAACAGTCAGGAAGACCTTAACTGTACCTTGTGACATTTCAGTCATGTAGTGATGCTTATGTATGTTGAAGATACTCTCATTTGCAGAGCATTTTGGCATGGAAAATTCTCAAGATAAGGAAAACATTCAATAAGAAGAATTTTAAAATCTTATTTTTGGATGAAAAAAGAGAACTTTCATTACAATGTGTTAAATCTGCACAAACAGTTATTTGTGAAGTGGCAGAAGTACATTCGGAAGATTAATAGTATTTTTCTAAAAAATTTTTTTTACAAGAGCCAATGGAATCTTTCGGACATGCCATGTCAGTTTGGTGAAACAAAAAGCATTTTGCTGAAGTGTTGCATAGGTATGCTGCAAAAGCAAAGCTATTTTTTGTAAAAAAAAAAAACCAAAAAAACCCAAAACCTTGAAATTTTACAAATAATGAAGTCACACAATCGCTTTCCACTCATCTCAGACTTAGGAAGATCTGAAGGGGTGTGTTAGGTTTAATGTTTTCTTGATTTATTTTTTTTTTAATATTTCACAAGTAGCAATTATATCCTCTTATAGCTAATTCAGTCTCTTAATAATATGAGAAAAACCTCTCAGGTTAAAAGGCGGCAGTGTTAAACCAAGTATTAAAAACAAAATAATTATGCTACTACAATGAAAACCCAAGCATGTGATACAGAGGAATCCCACTGTCAGAGAGGTTAAATCTAGTGTTTCCCCTTGATGTGCTAAGAAATTCAGTCGTTAACCACTTTGGTAAGTGCTCTTTCCAGACATTGTTAATGATTTGTTATACAAGATATTTTGACCAATTTTAAATACTTTTCATGTTCTGGCATTTGCTGTTTCTTCTGATAGATGGTTGACATACCAACTCTACCTGTGTAGAAAAAATAGACTGTTTTAATACCAGTAGTGTGTTTCTCACTGTTTGTATTTTAGAAAGACCATGTTTTGGGTATTAGCCTTGCAGTTTTGCTAAAAATTGTTTGAACAATTGTGATAATAAATAATTACAGTATAACTTAAATTATAATAATAATCAGAACTCAGGTGCAATTATCTTTTGTTAGTATTCTTAACAGAACAGACTTTAATGTTAATTTAAAGCAAGCCCAGGTACGTCCATGACATTGTATCATGCATAAAAGCTTGCTTCCAGCTTTTTATCCTGAACTCTAACAGCATGCTGCTTTATATTTGAAAATTCTTTTGCCAGAAGAAATGACTAGCCTTTTTATGTAGCCATGAGTATTTCTTGCTGTCTATGAAGGAATATACACAGCTTTTGAAATGCTCCCCATTTTCCACTGTGACAGAAACAGCAGAGGGAGCACAAGAACATCATTTTCATATAGATCCTATGACTATTAGTAGTGTCTGCCGCTCCCAAAAAAAAACCGAAACCAACAACTTTTAAAAGACATTTTTCAAAAGTTCAACTACTGGAAATGCTGCACTCATTTCCTAGTGGATGGAAAAGACATCTGTTTTCATGTGTAGTGCCATAATATTAATTCCATGTCTGCTAGCAAAATTTTTTTTCTTCATATCACCCAAATTATTTGTCAAAGAAATTCACCTGCCAGACAGTAACCACCTTAGAATCTCTGCGATTCTTGGACAAACTTTAAATTTATCAAAGGTGGTATCATTGTCAGGGCTGTGTGATAAAGTATGGGCAGAGGATGCAAAGTCTTTTCTCATCAGTTTAGAGTTCTGAGCAAGGAGTGGCGCAAGCAATAGGTCAGGGTGCAACATTCATTTTAAGAATCACATAATTACCTCATTTCTGTCCATGGGGAAATGTGAGAACTCAGAATGGGAGACGTATTTTAGTGCTGCTTCCTGCTTTTACAGAGATAATGTAGTCTAAGTGCAGCTTAAAACCACAGAAATAAGGAAATTCAACCTAAAATAGTTGTTCTTATTCTTGAATTAACCTGGGCATTTTCTGGCAAGCGTATCACATACCTGGTAGCATGTAGTGAGTGACACTTAAGCTACAAGTTAAAATAAGATACATGATACAGAAGATGTTTTAATTTTAGAATTGCCTGGAGTCTGTGATTTTTAGCATAGACACTTGATGATATTTCAGCAGACTAAGTTCCTTGGTTTAATTTTATACGGTCAGCTCACTTCGAAAGCTTCTTACCACTGCGAACATTGTGCTGATAATGACACTGTGAGTTTCTCAAAATTGTTAGTCTTGCAGTACAAGACATGGATCTAGAAGCACAAGCAGACATGTTTAATACCTTTGCCTGAAGAAATCTTGTAATACTAAAAAGTAGCAGTAGCAAAAGATGTGCAGTAGTGGCCCAGAGAAACGACAAGTAAACTAATAAAATCTGTATGAAATAGATATGAGGAACAGAAATTAGGGAAACGAAAAACAATAAAACAAAATCTAGAACCCTAAAAGGGCAACCAGTTTCTATATTCATCAAGAGTTAACCATGGTAGACTTTGGTTTGCAATGCTGTCTTTTCAGTCTTACGCTCCCTCAGCCTGTCTCTTCTGTCTTGAGATCTCTACTGTAAACCTGTAGTGCTGGAGGAGGATTTACCAGAACAAGGTTTCTGAGGCAGCTCCCCTGAGTGTCTATTTTTAGGGCAACATGTGGATTGATGCCTATCAGAGAATACCAATTACTGCTTTTTGTCATCCTTAATTTGATTTGTGTCTTGATGATTCAAATTTGTTTGGTTTAGAAATGAATGAGTCGTTATTTTTTCCAGCCTTCTCGTTGGTTTGGTTAGGTCAATTTGTACTGCAGTCCTTAAATTTTTGATCGGCATTTAAATATGCTCTAAGTGCATGTTGATTGCTTGGCAGTTTATCAGTTTATTTTAGTGTATGCCCAACGCTAATCTTTTTCTTTGTTTCCTTCAGGATTATCTTAACATCTGCTGTTTAACTACAAGTACAAAAACCAGCGATGGCTTTAGACTAAGGTTTTCCATTTCTCTTCATAAGAGAACATCCTACAGCACCTCTGCGTTTGGAAGATCTGGTGTCAAGCATCAGTGTGTAAGCCATGAGTAGCTCACATACTTCTGCAGAACCTATGGACAAGTACACAAACAATGCTATTTCCATATACGTTTGTCCTTTGTGCAAAATGTTCCTGCAGAATCCAGCACAGATACCATGTGGGCACAGTTATTGTATGTCCTATGTCATCTGGTTATTCAGGTAGTTCTGTCATAGAAAACAATGATATTTAATATTTTCAGTATTCCTTAGTCACTGCAAACAAAACCATACTGTGCCTAGATGGGATGTTTATGCAGTATTTGTAAAACTCGCATTGTGGAAGGGGCTCTAACGTTATGGCTCGTGGCTGTTCTGCATTGCAGTGGCCACTTTATGCTCGGTCCTGGTGGAGGAGCTGGAGGCTGAGCAGGTGTGAAGAGTCATCATCTTCTGCTAATATGGATAATCTTTGCCTGCTGGTATAAAATCATGTTTGAACACCTTTGTAAATATCTGCAGCCACTTCATACGCTGTCTGTGAAAGAAACAATTTCATTCCCTAGGTTTTGCTTTTGTGCTCTTTCTTTCAATTCCTGCATTTCCATTCCTGACACTAACTGATACTATTTTTATGTTCTGCTTTCTTGGTTTTTTTTAAAAAAGAATTCCTAAATAATATGCGTGCCATCCATATTCGTATTTTAAGACACAGTGACACAGTAGACTGATTCAATGTCTACTGTAACTTAGGTAGAATTACAACAAATGTTACTTTGGCATTTGATGACTGATTTGGACAGTTAAAAAGCTTGCCTTGCCTCCAGGAAAGTGGCAGATGAAGGGCCAAATTTCCTTCTGTCAGCTCCTGGCACAAATCAGCTTGGTTCTCAGTAAAACTGAGAAGAGAGTTTGATACAAAGTACAGTTGCACGCATTTTTATTTTTATTGAATAGTTGCCCAAAAGCAGCACGTCCAAGAACTTTAAAATTACTGTTTTCCCTCTCAGGAATATCCTTGATCCAGAGTGTTTAATATGTGGAAAGAAGATAGTCACAGATGATGCAATTTTTAATTTTGGCTCTGTGAGTATTTTTTTAATCCTCTAAACTTTTCTAAGCAGCATAAGAAGATAACACTGTATCCAATAACTGGATATAAACTTCAGTTGCAGGGAGAAGTACACTTAAATGCTTAGTGAGGTTGTCTAGGCAGTCCCCCTGTAAACATTTCTACTTCTGAACTGTACGATACTCTTGTGAGGGTAACTGCGCATTATGAGACCTAACTCTCTCTCAAGAGTGATACATCTTCTCATAAACTCCTGTTTGTTGCATCTGATTATAAATGCAGAGAAACAACTATCCCTACTAAGGTAGAACCCGAAGATTTCTTTAAAGCACAATTATGTCATTGTATGAAAAAGATCAAATTATATTCAGATGTCATAGCCATGGGTCACACCACTAAGATAGCAGTTAGTTAAAATAATTCCCACTGCCTATATCATTAGTATACCTTTGCTCTGGCTTGTGGTTACTACTGTTTACAAGATTGATATCCATCTGTTTACTGATTTTTCTATTCACCCTGTGTGCTAGGTAAAACCAGATTAAACCAAGAGCAAGAAGACTGAAAGAATTACAGCCAAAGGCATGAACAAGAATTTTCTTCATTTGGATCAATCAGATCCATATAAGGTAAGTCATAGCTAACATCTAGAAGGACAACATAAGGAATAGTATTTATGGGTTATAAATAATTAATTTCCAGGGAAATAACTGTGTTATAGCCACAGCCCTTAACCTTAATCAATGTACATATAGCAGGGCCAATTCTGCATTGCATGGGAGAATTTCCTAAGACCAGTGGGACAAAATGATCCCATGAGACTGTTGGCTTCTGTTGAAACTTCAAGGGTTCAGGGATTTTCTTTGACTTCTCCAGCTGATGCCCTAGAGTGCCCAGAATAGCATCATATATGCTGAATATCAAACTGGTACACAGTATAACGCTGCATAAAGGGACAGTGTTTTATCTCTCTGTCTTCTACACAGACGGTTTGGATGTATCTATTTTAGGTTTTTTATACGCAATGTTTGACTTGGAAAAAAACTTAAAATATTCCAGTGTTGGAATGTCTGGTTTTGTCAATATCTGTAAATCTCAAAGAGCTTTACAAAGACTAAAAAAGAATTGTCAGTACTGTGACACATAGAGTACTTAAAAATACAAAAGTAGAACAACAAAAAAATACTAAAAAGAACTTGCAGGGGATTCATTTTATGGACTCAAAGCAGTGAATTATAGATGAGGCAACTCTATTACCAAGAGCGGTCAAACGACTTTCTCAAGGCTACAGACAAGGCCAGTTGCAGAACTGGAACGCTGACTGAGTATCCTGGCATTCAGGGTGAGTTTATCAGACCACAGTGACTCCAGAGAGAACAGAAAGAGAACACAATAAAGGAGAGGGCCACAGAAGCAAAACAAACATGATCTACTGTTTCCTCTCTCTGCCAGAGACTCAAATCAGTGTCAAGTAATATTTTAAGATCAGGCACCAAAATACATTTTCCTACTAACTAACTGCTAATGGCAAAAAGATATCTGAAAGAACGTTGACTTTGTCAAGCAGTCTTAAAATAGATGAAATCACAAAGGCAGATACGGTCTTTGTGGGCTGGTGAAATGAACCTTGGGTCCTGTTAGGTTATTTGGAAGTGTACCTTTGGAAAGGTAAATTACATTTTAAAAACTTTAAATGACAAGGAGCATGGCTTATTTTCACAGGTGACTTCTGAAATTTAAGCGCTATTGATTTTTTTAGTGAGACAGGCTACAAAAAGGCTGTATTGCTCCGGAAGACCTAGGAATCTAATTTACAAATTATGTATAAAAATGCCACACTTCTCTACCAAAAACAGTTTAAAAAATGTCTTTAGTCTTATTTTTTGTGTTTCTGATTCTATCCAGAATTATCTATCCAGTATGTCATTGAGATCACTGAAATATTTTAAATATATCTATTTTATATGTGTATATTTTTAGCTGTGTATGGCATGGAGGTGCGTATACAGACTGATGTAGGAGGATTTACCTTATTCATGTGGCGTGGCATGACTTTGATATCAAAACCATGTGAGGAAAAGGTATATTTATGTCTTCATCTGTTTCACATGTGCTAATTATATTGTCAGATTTCCATTGGATCTAATTACTAAGAGAAGAGAAGATGGAAATGACATGGGATTGATTTTTAGAATCTACTGCCATGCTAACCTTAGTGACTTGTAGTAGGAGAGTTCTGAGGTACTCAGCAACTCACAGGATTAATGCCAGCAAAAGTGGAAATTCTTGGAATGATCACTTCTTAGATGACTCATCTGTATCATGAAATGGAAATTATTTCAAAACACATTCTGTACTTCCATGCTTACTGGGGATCCTGGACATCAGAAAGGTCCTTCTATATATGAATTGTACACAGTGGTTTTCTATTCCTTGGTTGTTTATACACATGGTGTGCAAGCCGCCAAATGTTCCAGGCTTTGAATCACAGGCTGGTAGCTGTAGTGGTTCCAGAAAAACATTCATTCAACTACTACACTTTTACAGTCTACCCAAAGGCCAGCCAGCCTCTGTATGTGGGATTACTGGTTTGCCTACAGATTAATGCGCTTGCCCAGAAGGCTGTGTACTTTAGTCCAAATTTATTCTCACGTCTCCTGGAATAGTGATGCCTGGCCTCATCTGTCAGTTCTGGCAAGATGTCAAGGATTTTTACTGTCATTTACTGACATGATAGCACATCACAGTCAAACTAGCCTTCTAAGTGAACTTCAGAGCTGCTCCTAGTGGTATGCACATATCATCTCTGAAAACAGCACCCACTAAAATCAATGCAATTAGTTTGGTCATTATACTTCTATTCCTTTTTAATGTATTTCCCAGATTAGCCTTTGAATAAGAAAATTTGCCAGGTGCCACTCTAATGTGGTTCTCCCTGAATACTCTTGGCAGATACACAAGACCTGAATTGGTTGGATTCCTGAGATAACAACAATTCTAAGGGTTAATACTATGTAAGCCTTTTAGTTCTTCTTAAAGATATATACTTCTGTAAGTTTCCATTTGTATTTTACTGATTTTTAGTGTCACAAAATTAACTGGTTTCACTCTTTGCTTCATTGCAACCAGAAATTAATCTATTAATCCAAGCTAGTAAGTGACTTGAATAGACCAAATTCCACCCTGTTATGCACAGTGACACATGAAACTCGCGCTCTTTTGGTCTGGTCATGAAAGCTGTGGTGCTGGGTCTAATCACTGTGACTAATTTAGGAAGAGAGCCAAATGGTGCCATTCTCTGGATATTGCTTCACTCGCAGTGCAGAAATGATTTTGTGTATATAATCTTTCAGTATATGCCACAAGCTCTGAGTAGCCTTAGCCAGATTGGTGCTCTCTTAATTTTTTTTTTATTTTTTTTTTTAAGTTAGGAATACCCTACAATAGGAACACTAAATCCCTGAAGCAGGTTAAAATTCTTGGACTTCAATACCTCCATACTTTTAAGTGACTGTCATAATTCTTTCTTGGCTGACCTGAAAACATATTGTATTAAATACCAGGTGAAAGAGCAAATTGCTTACACGAGCTCATAGGAATAGTAAATGCAAGTCTGAGTTTCCACATAATTTTTGTTTTGTTATGATGGACACTCAGAATCTGAAATAATCTGGAAGAAGCGAGTTACTCGCTTCATCACACCGAGTTATTTGTTCAGTGTATTTGGGCAATGTGAAGCCAGAATACCCCACCAAAATTCTTTTCTATCTTTGTATAGTGATGAAAATGTTCGATATAGGTACAGCCACTCTTCTGAGTCAGCAGCAGGATCCTGCATTGAGTGGAGCAATACAGACTGCTAGAATTGAATCCTTAGTAAGGCTTCTTTCAAGTTCAAAAATCTTTTTCATAAATAATCTCAAACTCCATTTTCCACAAACAAAGCATTGTGGAATCTACTGACAGGGGTCAGTAGATTCATTTATAGTAGGCGTGTGGAAGAGATGAGTGAAAACATACTAAGGAAATCCATTTTTTTTCTTTTGAGTGAATATTATTTTGTAATTTTAAAAAAAATCCTTCTCTCTCTGAGGGCTGCCAATTTGGTGTTCATCCATCACGAGCTGTCTCACTTGACCCTACCTACAGAGGCTTATTTTCAGGCTATGTAAATGCTAATGTTTATGTATGTCTCCTAGGAAAATGTGTTCTTAATCTGAGGCTGAATTCTTACATCAGAACACACTGAAATTTGGCATTGCCATCAGTTATTTTCCAGTAAAAACCCACCTTATAGGAGTTACATATGCTTTCAATTTTTAAGATATTTAATAATGTTTTCACCTCTAATTAGGAGAAATATCTAGGTTTGGCTCTTTCATTCTCCTGGGAACTAAGATTTTGGTTTTGCCAATTGCTGGGTCATTACAAAATTCCATTCCTTGTGTTAAATTTTGCTTTTCAAGTTCCAAATGAACTTGGAATTTTGATACATGTTTAAGAAGCAACTGATTTCCTGGAAAATACTAAACTGAATTAAAACGCCACAAGTGTCATAAAACGAACATTCAAGTTTAGAAAACAATAGTGGAGAAGTCTTGAGTGAAGATTGCTATATTCAACCCTTTCTTTTCTAACCCAAGAAATATTTGTTATGCACAGGTGGCTACTAATAAAGTACTTATATTTGCCCATGTTCATAGCTAGGAGTCATGAAATGCAGATTATTCCTAAGGTGCTGTAGTTCAAACTGTATTTCCTTTATTTATTTGCTCCTTGACAGCTAAAATGGCAAATTTTTTTTGCAAGTAAAGCAAACAAAAAAATATATTTGATGCACTTTGAATCAGCTGAGATATTAAACCACAAAAATTGGGGTATACAATGGAAAATCAATTTTCTCTTCATGACAGCAGCCCCACTGGCGCCAGTTAAAAGTACTCCAAAAGAAACAGAGAGAGGTTCAGAGTCTGGGTTTAGCACACTCTAAGCGGGTTTCAAGGAGCCCTGTCATGGACTTGCATTGTCTAATTTGGCTTTACAACAGTAACCTCAACAGTGCATTCTTTCCACTGGCTATTATACGTTCTCTGCACTTTATGCTGGGAGGCCGTGGAGCACATCCTCAGCTAAGGCAAATCAGTGTTGTCGCAATTATTTTGGAGGAGCTATACTTTTTGTGCTTGATAGAGTGTTTCTTTAACTGAATCACAAAAACGTAAATGTTTTCATAATGTTTTGTTTTTCATAAACAACTGGCACATCCACACACAAGGAGATTCACATTTCACTGTGCCAGTTCATACCTGCTGACATGGGATTTACAACAAATAGACACAAACGCTAGTGTTGGTGACAGACTGGGCATAAACTGCAGCTGTAACTGAAGACTCGCACTTTCTACGTGCCTGCATTGTCCGTCTCTGCCAGCGTCTGATTAGCCAGTTTTCCTTCATAATTTATAAAAAGCAATATGCCATAAAAATGTCATTTTTGCTGCCCAAATCATAAAATTTTCCATAAAAGCCTACTGTTGTAAGGTCCTAGAGAATATTCAGCCCCAGACTCTGGCAGCTAGGTAGAAATAGGTATTATCTCCACCGATGTAGTGTCATTCCAAAAGTTTGGAGTCACCAGTCTATGCAATATGAAAAGATGTTTTGTCGTAGCCCCAGTTAGTTGGGATATGTTACAATAGGAAGTTTTCAATAATCGTTTTAAGTAACATTTGCAGCTGCTTTTGCTGCAAGGAGGGGGATCCAGACATACAGTTATAAAACAGAACTGGAAGGCAGGAGGTCTGTTTTGGTCCCGATTTCCACTAAACTTTCACCACACATCCTTCATGCCATGTTCAGCGATGGTTTTGGGAGAACCATCTTGGCTGATAACACAGCCTTAATCCCCAGAGGTCGGTGTTCGCTCTCAAATAAAAGCTTTCAGAGCAGCCAAGAAAAAGCATTGGCTTGGTGAAACTTAGGACAGGGTGCAAGGACTCTTGTAAAGGTGGGTACTCCCATTGACAAGTCCGGAGATATATTTGTTGCAGATTTCAGTTCCTGGGATGAATCTCTTTGTACACAGTGACTGAAAAGGTAGCACATGGTTTATTTTCTGCACCAAGTACCTACATATAGTCAGATACATAGTCATGTATTTTCATGCTAAAACTTCAAACTCCATGAAATTTGCCTAGCTTGTGGTTATGCACAATTACTCAACCCAGGCTGCCAGGGGAATCTTCTTTATGTCCCTGGTGCCTTTTGTGGCTTCCTATCAAAGCTAAGTAACTTCACCGTTTCAGTTTCCATGTGACCCTGAAGAAGCCTGGCAGGATCAGCTAAGCTTCTGTTCTGGTCAGGAATCTCAGAAACAAGCTATGATCAAAAACTTTCTATGGAAACATGAGGAGTCAAATTAATCTGGGGCGTGATTTAACAGGATTCCATGGAATCATACCAGAAACTGGGGGAAGGTGTCAAAACCCATGTGAGTTCTTAGAATCCCCTATCTGTGTCTGCTGGCCCCATGCCTGCGGTGGTCCTGCCAATCTCCATGCCCAGTTCTGAACAACTCTGGGGTGAGTCCTGGCAGAGGGCAGCCCAGAAACATGTCCCAGGGCCCTGCCTGCCAGTCCTGGGCTTGGAAGCAAAATACTCATAAGGGAAAGTGTTAGTGGTGATTTTGGATAACCAGATTAAAAAATGCTAAACTTCCTTCCTGCGCATATCTTGCCACAAAGAAAATCCAACCTTAGCTTGTGAAAGCTTGCCACAATTCTGGACTGTTGCACTATGAAGCCAATCTGTATTTTGATTTCTTCCAGGATGAACCACTGTTGCTGAACCTGAACAGATGGGAGCATTCATGTCCTAAGCACTTTCTGCCCCATCCACTTGCTTTGGGGTTTCCACATCCAATTTGTGATGCAGATGTTCGATATGGAGTTACAAGGTTTGTTTTCTTGGCGGAATTCCAAGGACGATGCTGGGAACTTGTATGTGATGATGTGCTTTTGGAGTCCCATGACTGGCAAAGCTGCCAAGATACTTGGCCTTGTGAGAGGACTCTTTTTATTCAGGAATTTAAACGCTAAGGTCTGCTTGCCTCTGTACAGAATATAGACCTGTCTTTCTCTATGCCTGCTTTCTCCTACTTCCAACTTACTTTTTCATTCAGGCTTCTCCTCCTATGTTTAAAATATATTTTCCTTTCTCCTTCATATTCCTTCTTAAAAACAGCTTGGTTTGTGAACACTCAGGAGTTTTCTGTCTGTAGCAATGTTTTGATGGGGGCTTTGGTTCTCTTTACAATACCATTTTTCTCCTGTGAAACCTTGAATAATGCTTGGAACTTTTGTGTTCTCTGGGTTTGTTGCCCATAAAATACAGGTACAAATAGAAACTGTCAGTGATGATGTGGAAATTATTCAGGTTTATGAACCATGCTGAAAAATATGATTGGAAAGATAAACCTAATGGTATTAGTCACTCCACAATAGCAAAGTGAATTATGGTCTCAGTGGAAGAGAGATGCCAGTTAGCAAGTTAGTGCATAGTCAGTCTCTTTCTGCTTCTACCACATGTAAAAGAACAACTTTTAAACGTATTTCCCCCCCCCCTTATTATAAAAACTTCTGAAAGGATTAGTGGAGATTTACCATAGCCTTGACTCTCCCCTCAGTTTCTGTTATTAATGAGAATTAATGACGATGTGATTAAAGAAACTTGTTTCTTTCTGTTTCTGTTTCCACTAATTAGTCCTACTCAAATACACTGAGTTTTCTGATAATGGTATAGGTTTCTGTAGCACACTGTACAAGTGACCTGAGCTATCAATAGAATATCCATATTTTGCCAGCTGTTTTATAGTCAAAAGATCTTGAATCCAGACTTGTCTTTTCATGTTACATCCAGAGCTTTGGAAGAGTGTTTTGGCAGGCTTCCCGGCGGGCACAGCTCCCATTCCCAGAGTTCTCTCCAAAACATTAAGCATGGAAATAAGCAGCTAAGAATTTTCCAGTTTAGATCAGGCTCTGTGTACGTTTAGAGAAACAGAAGCATAACCACAAGTACCAGCACAAGCCCTTAATGTAGACAGGCTGCAAGAGAAAGCAGAGCTTAATCTGGTGGGACTGTCATAAACCGGTCCGTGTCAGCTTCAAAAGTCTGTACCCCATGTTTGTCCTGATATGGAGACACAGGGACGGAGACAGGACACCACCAAGAAGCTTCATAACGTAAAGGTGGTCTGCCTAGTTACGCTGTCTAAAATCAGAGGCAGGCTCAGCAATATCTTAGTGATGTTTTACTCCGAAGTAGTATTGCTTATAGGATGCTATCAAGGCCACTATGACAGAGAGAAATACTTCTGTTTTCTCTAGCCTCTTCTCTTCAGGGTGATTCTTTGGCTTGTATTGTGGAAAATGCTTTAGTGAGTGACTGAAATAAGATAAATGGGATATAGTGCACATTTTATGGGTGCTTTTTTCTGACAAATGCTGAAAAGATGCTCCAGAACATCTATTATTAAGAAAAAAATAAATAAATTACTAGGAAGCAGAGGATAATACTGTATTACAGAGAATATGATCTGGAAAAAATCTTGAGGCAGAGTGGGGATGAAGAAAAAAAAATTGATTCCTGATGTGTCTTTCCTGATTACAGTCCAACTCTTATGGAAGTTAGTGGGAAGTTTTCCATCTCCTGTAACATGAGTTGGGCTGGTTCATCAGGATATCACCGTAACAAAACAGAGCTACAACTGGTAGTAGGCACAGGCAGGTAATAACAAACATTTTAAAAAATGTTATTGTAGGTGAGATTGAATTGTGCAAAGGTGTCAGGTTTGCTGAGGATAATATATCAAATATCATGATTCTTCATGTTTGTTTTTCTAATCTTGAAGATGAATTGATGAAATCTCACAGCTACTCTGTTGTTCTCCTATTTCATGGGTAGCTTAAGTCAGAAAAGAAGTAACAGCGTAGAATTTAAAGAATTACTTAACATCAGAGCTACGAACAGGCAGGAATCTTGACTTGGAGCAGTGGGCTCCAGTTCCCAGAAGTACTGCTTCTCATGGGGACTGGATCTCCTGTTACGAACAAGTTTTCCTTCCTGTGTTTTACCAATTTTTCAGGGTTTCCTAGAATATGTGCACATTTCCAGATAATTTACACTAGCTGAAAATTATTTTCGTAGAATGAGACACCTCTATCTCAAACATCTCTGAAATGAGGTTCGCAACCCTGGAAATACTATATGAACTCTGACTACAGTCTTTCACACTTAGCATCTGAGCCTAAATTCCATTTTTAAATATACTGAGAAATCTGTTTCATTAAAAATCTGAAGCCCTCGGATTATTTTTAAAAGATAATGCTCAAATTAAATATATTCCCTTGTGATCTTTTTTTCTTGGATGTAAAAAAAAATTATTATTCACCTTAAATAGTAACATTGTGCCCCGCAATGCTCAAAGCATTAGTGGAATGGCTCTAGAATAAAGTTAAGCTACAAATTTTAATCTCTCTCTGAGCCACATCCTGTTTTCGGTTAACTGATCTCATAGGGGGGAAATTTACCAGAGGAAATATCTCTACTTCGGAAAGTACCAAAAACTTATCTTCAGTCTCTTTGTGTAATTCAGCACCTTTTAAGACAGAGGTGTAATACTTTCGAGAAGTCTCAAGGCAAAAGAAAAGGAGCCAAGCTAACAGCAGTAAAAGGAGGCAGCTAGGAGCCTCTTATCCTGAAACAGAAACTGAGCCATTGGTGTACCAGTGATCTTTCTGAAATTGACTTACACCTCTTTATATTCCGAAAGCTTAAAAATTCCACATCCAGAAATATTTTAAAAACTTTTCCAGAAACTAACTCACATCCTGGCAGAAACTGCCTGTGCCAGATTAACTTGCTGTGACTTTTAACAACCCTAATCATAAAACAATGAAAGCAAATGTTTCAGGCCCTGAGGACTGGTTGGGGCTTGGAACTAGATGATTTGTGAGGTGCCTTCCAACCCTAAGCATGCTACGATTCTATGACTAATACCACTGTATCGCCCTTTCCCCACAGGCTTTTAACCTGAGTTAATACGTGGCCCTGATGACTTTACACTTAGGGCTTCTACAAATATGTTTCCAGCACAGAGATGTAGAGAGAAGGAAGTGGAAGTGAAGAGACATTACATGTGGTCCTGCAAGTATTACTAGGGAAAGTCTTCCCACTCACATAGGTGGGTGTTGACATTTAAACTGAAAGCTTTAAAAATAACTCTAATAAAACTGGCATCGTTTTCCTCTTCCACAATTTCATTGTGAAATCTTATTAACATCCTGGCTTTTAAAAAAGTTACACATGCGGGTACCACGGCTGCGCATGATCCGATAATTGCACACCCACCTCGCTACAGCGGTAACTTTCTTGTGCTGTGACACCACTACTGAACTGCACATGATGCTTTTCATCTGGTGAGATCTGAGCGTTTTACCTCCTTTCCAGAGGAAGGTGGAAATATTTGCTAGGCTAGTGGTTTATGCAACAGCACTCCAGTGATGTACGGCAGTAAGCCCCAAAACTGACTCCACAACGTGCTCCATCAGGCTCATGTTTGCTTCCCTCTATAATGACACTTTCCTTTGCGTCATCATTTTTAAACAGTTAAAGCCTTCAGGAAATAAAAAAATGATGTCACTTTTCAAAAGCCTGTCTAATTCCAGGGAAAGTAAATAAAGGATTTTCTGAGTAAGCGAAGGATCAAATCCTCCTCTTGGAAACAGTCTGGCATCCTGATTCCTGTGGAGACTGCAGGGAGGAACTGAAAATACCATCTGGCCCATAGGTGAATTTTTAATAGAACAGTTAAAGAAATTGTAGGAAACCTTTTGGATAAACTGTGGGCAAGAATGGGACTTGTGTTATTAAAAATCCTAGCCGCCAGATTTGTCTCCAGGTCCGGTGAATGAGGAAGCAGAGCTGTGAAGACCTTGCCCTCGCAGCCAAGGGGTGAGGTTTGCTCCATTCCAGACGCCAGCGCCTGAAACGGTAGGGAAAGCTGGGCAGTGCTCTGCCTTGCAGAGACTATCTACGTTTGTACTGTTTGAGTGGATTTTAATACTTCCTGTTATTTTCAATTTGCTGCAAAGATGACTGAAATTTGCAGTCTCGATTATTTTGGGTTTGGGTAATATTATGGGTTTCCTCAGCCTCTATTCTGCAAGTAGTGCCAGGCTTGGTGCTTACACTATCCTCACAGTGCTGTACGCTTACTACACAGTTTTGTTCCTGTGTGCCCATAGATTTCCAGTATATCAGCTCTACAAAGACAATGTATCTCCCACCCACGGACCTGGCTCTCTTTTTAGAGGTGTTCTCCTTGGGTGGATTTGGTTTTAAACTAAACTGCTCTTTTGAAGTTGAGAAAAATATATTGTTTATTCTTGCTTTGTTTGACATTATCCTTTTGAGGGAAAAAAGGTGGAAGTTTAATGGATTTTTTTTTTCCTGGGAAATCCTCAATAAAGACAGTATGTGTGTAGCAGAGGAACACATGAAAAAGAATAATGTTGTGATATCATACAGGCGAACATAAGGGCTGAGTCACACAAACAGCTGTGTGAGCAGAGCTTATGAATATTCTTTGCTTCTTCATGAAAACATGAACGTAGCTGTTTATAGCCATGTGAGGAGAAAACAGTTCCAGAATTAATTCCAATATTTCTCTTAGCAGTGCAACAACGTGCTCCAGCACTTACGTGAAGGAGGGCCATGTCTCCATCCCCGAGGCTGCCCTCCTTCCCATCCGTTACTCAGTGGCGCTGTCGTCTGGCATTGTATCTGCTAATCTGTTAGCGAGGGGGGGGTTGCCCAGGGCAGCTGTTCCAGATGTGGAACATCACCTGTGCACACCCAGCACAGGGAAGTGCCAGGCTCCAGGCAGACGCTCGCTGATGAGAACAACCTCCTTAGCGGCCACGCAGGCGCCATGTGCCTGGATGTGAACGCTGCTGTGAATGCAGCAGAGCAACAAGCCAAGCGAAGCATCTAGAGAACCACCTCCGCTTTTTGGGTTTAGTTTTCAGCTAGGACTCACCCCCAGTGGTATTCCCCAAATTTCTTTCGCAAGGAACAGCTAACAGCTTTGCATGTGCAATTTTCTCTCTTTGACCAAATCCCAGTAGGCAGGGTTACAGCATGTGATTTCGGAGCGAACTGTGTCAGGGGGAAGGAGGACCTTCTTCTGATACTGAAACTTTTCGTTGTAGAAATCTGTACGGCGCTGCCGGCATCTTAAAAGGGTTTGTGTGCGTTACTTAACTGGCCTGGCGTTGTACGCAGTGCCTGGCGTTGTACGCGGTACCTGCCTTTGCGAGCAGCGGGAGGGTGAGGCAGCGAGGCTGGCTCGGTCCCCGGTCGGGCTCAGAGGGGAATAGAATAGAATAGAATCATTAAGGTTGGAAGTGACCTCAAGGATCATCTAGTCCAACCATCCCCAGGCCGCTGCTCCCTCGGGGCCGCGGGTTTCCCTGCGCAGGCAGAGCTGTGCAGCGGGCACTTGGCCGTCACGGTGCTCGGGGTTGGCAGAGGTTTCTGTCTGAGCTACAGGGCCGGGTCACCGCCTCAGCCAGCCACAGGGACACCAGTTTCAGGAACTAGCTACGCACAGATTCTGTTTCAGCTGTCCTGGGGGAAATCTGCTCCCTCGGGCCTTTCCATAGTCAATTCCCCATCCCTGCCCCGCGGGTCGGTGCCCGTCAGCCCTCCCGGGGGTGTCCCTTCGCCGGCCCGGACACAGCTCGCTGCCGCCCGGAGCCAGTCCGCCTTCCCCCGGCCAGGGAAAGGCCCGCTGCTCCCCGGGCCCGGAGGCGCATTTCGCGGTTCCCGCTCCTCCCGGCCTCAGCGAGGCAGCAGTCGCCGAAATTCAGACGAGCAGTTCCGCGCCCTGC
>VWZZ01008338.1:40219-63070 GCA_013399095.1 Psophia crepitans | reverse complement strand
ATGCCCTGCCCGCCGCGGTGCTGTGCCTGGCCTGGCCCAGGCAGCCCGACTTCGTTTTTCTAGAGGCTTGTTAGTCAGTGTGATTTCCGATGATGCTGAGATAGGTTACTGTGTCTCAGTACTGCTATGGGAAAAGAAAATAAAATATAAAGGCATTGTTCTGGTCAAACTGCACCAGCTCCCTGGGTGGAAACTTTTCTTGTGCTCCCCAAGCAGCTGTGGAGACACCAGCTTCAGGTTTTGATGTGTCTCCAAAAATATCCAGCTGCGCAGCTCCTGTTAACCAAAGCCCGTACTGAACGTGCGTGACACCTTGGCACGTGTGGCTCAAGGTGTGCCTGGTTAGAGCACAAGCGTTCAGCTTTTTGTGGGCTTGAGATTTCCTTGTTGGTTTCACCACTAGTTTCGGGACTTCAGGAAAGTCGCTGTAAACACATCGGCTGCTCGGTTTCTGCGTCCATAAAGTGTAATCACAGATTTTGGCTGCTGGGAGTTGAAGGTCATCGGGGATTTACTGTGCAGGAAATAATTCTGTGATGTGGACTGATGGGATTGTAGCTCCAAGGTGATGGCAGTACTTACTTCATCTTTCTACACGCTGAAAAACTCTGGAAAGAAAACCCCGAGCCTTCATTTTAATGTACTGTTCATTTTCATGTTGTGTTTGAGGGAAATTTTATATCTGTACAGTAATTTCCTGCTGGTACCTAGTCAAGCCCCACTGTGACATTTAGTCACGCATGTCAGCTACAGACTCAATTAGACAGATCACTAGATTACTGCACAGGTTTGGAGCTGCTCGTGGACTTCGATGCCTGAAATATTCTCTCACATCAAAGCGAGTGTGTGTCTGCTTGTTTGAGCACCTTTTTTTTTTTCCCCCCTTATCTCTGACTGTAGTTTACCTCAGATGGCTGAGAACACAGTCAGAGGCCCACAGGATGTCCCCGACTCTTCTCCTGATGAAAATGAATTTCCTTTCGGATATCCCACTAACATCTGTGAGGATGTGCCTGATCAGAAGTACCTGTGCAGCAACTGCAATAATGTTCTGAAGAAAGCCCTGCAAACGCTCTGCGGGCATAGGTACTGCTCAGCCTGCCTCTCCTGGATTGTACGGTAGGTCCTTGCTATGGAGGGTCACACCACAGTGGCGGATTCTGCGGCTGCGAGCGCTCCCGAGAGCTGCGTCGTGCCACTGTGCTCAGCAGATGAGTCTGTGGCTACCTGGCCCGCTGGCCCGCGGTCGTTTTGCTGCCTGGAAGTACCTGCCTGCTGTGGACTGCAGGCTACTCGCTCCCTGCTCTTATTTCCAGGGCGAAAGCCTGCGGGGTGGGCAAGGCTGGGTCTCCGGGCTTGCCAGCGGGCAGTTTTTCTCTGCGTGTAACCATACTGATTGAACCTGGAAGAACTAGAGCAAGGCTGACTTAATACTTCCATGGGACTTCACAGTCCTTTGATAAGTGATGTTATAGGGTTATAATGAACATAGAGTTTGATTTTTAATAACTCTGCTGGGTCACTCCGTGTTAAGGTGCCGCTGCCATTAGTGACAAACAGTGTCAGCCGTTGTCCTGGAGAACCTGGGAAGCAGGAGCTAGGTGGGAAGTTGCTTTGATTGTCTAGCTGCTTCTATCCTGCCTTTTCATTCGAAAATTACACCTCGATCGAGAGCTTTCGGAAAAGGTTGTGTCTGCCCTGCAGGTAGGAGGTGAAATTGCAGTACGGTGAATATGAAGTGACTTTAGCTTTGACGTTCTGGGAAACAGCAGCTGTCAAGATTCAGTGACTGGGCTTTAGTACTGGCTAAGTCAGTCCCAAGCCTACTGCTCATCCTCAGGGATGTCGTTAGCAAGGTCATTTGTCTGTGCCCATTCATTCTTCATGCAGGCCCAGCTCTGATCACAGCGTGGGGCACCTGAAAAGCTGAGTCAATGCACTGGCTGCTGGTGATTTGACAATCAATGTCTAATAATGTAAAAATTTATTGAAATTAATGTATTTGATCAACTTACATAAATCCGTTACTGTAAATCTGGAACAAAGCCCCTTACTGAAGCAACATAAACGGTAAATTCAGAAAACTGTCAGCACAGCCTCGCCGGAATCGTTGTATAGAGTCTTGTAGCACAAATGGGAAACTGGCTCAAACAAGCTAATTAGTACAGTTTGAAATCTATTATGCTCTGGGTGGATGAATGTGTTTCTTGGTCTGTGTTAGTTCATTATTTGCCTGGAGGCTAAACAGCACTGGCAATGAAATACATCTCCAGTAAGGTTTTATTTTTCACTTTTCCTATATAAAACTCTATGCTAAATATTTTGAGAGTAGATCAAAACCTTCTTTAGCTGCAGTAGGATGTTCGCTCTCTAGAACTCTATTCTGCACTGGTTCTACTGTACCTGTGTGATTTGGAGTCTGTATAGCTGTCTTTTTGGCATTTTTGGTGTTTTAAAAGACCTCAGTTTTCCTGTGACCTTTCCGACATGGTGTTTTTGCATAATTCATGAGATAGGCAGGCAGGCAGGTAGGTAGGCTCACATCTTTATTCGTTTTTATGATCCAGGCTGCTCTTATTTTGCTGAAATACAGATAAGATTTATGGGCCTAGTCCTAATCTTGAGGAATAGAACAGCACGGTTTGATGTCAGTGCATTCAAGAGTTAGCCCTTTTATGAACAGCCCTCTAATGAACAAGGACTGTGGATTCTGAGTGGAAATTCCAATCTCCATGTTTTTATTTGTGTCAATGCCTATACAAAAACCTCCTAAGCTGCAGTACGCCAGCTGACTGATATTTCATACTTCTTTCTTTTTGTCAGAAACAATAAAAATGCAATTTGCCAGAAATGTAAAGAGGAAGATCCCAGCACTTTAAGTGAGGAAAGCCTGCTGGCAGAAGAAAGGGTAAGTTGTAGTTCACAGTTCATTAATTTGTCATTAACCATTCTCTGGGCTACTCTATAGACACCCAGTTTAGGAGGACTACAGTTTAGGAGGGAATCATATAAAATGTGATAGCAACTGAGAGTTACACATTTTAGCTTATGCTTTAGTCATTTGGATTTCCCATGGTTTTTGATTAAAAACAATACGACAGCCTTTCTAAGTCCGTTAGGTTCTGCAGCATAAAACCCCACACTCTTCCACATAATTAACTTTTTATTGTCTCAAAGTAACCAGTGCTCTCCTACTTGTAATGATATGTCTCAGCTGTTACTTACTACCCTTAGTAAGTATCCTGGTGGATTTCCCAGTCTGTGGGTCTCTGTACCCTTGAAACATGTTACCAAAGGTGGGGGTGGAGCATCCCTAAGAAAAAAAGCTGATTATCGGCCAGCCAGCTGAATTGCCTAGAAAGGATTTTCACAGCCAGAGCTTCTGGAGGAAATAGTGGAAAGCACAGAGCTGAACATAATAATCAATAAAAGCTATGCACTGGCAAATGTTTTATCTGTAATTAACAGTGCAGATCTCTTTTCGCTCTTGTGCGATTTTCCAGGCAGACCACTGCACTATTCTGTATCCAGAATACAAACTGGGCCCCAGGGCTCAGTCCCAGCTTGTCCTTTTTCCTCCTTCCCGACTATATGCAGGAATACCGAGAGACACACAGTCTGTCTAAATTTGTTAGGGAAAAAGGAAACCCAATAGGCAGCTGGCAGTGAGGTAAAAGGTAAAGTTTAGGAAGTGGCTGTAGCGAAATAATGAAGCTGGAGTTGATGCTGAACGTGGTAATACCTCAGAAAAAATCCTCAATTCTACAATGAATTTCCCAGTAACAATTTCATGCATCGTGTAACCACAAATAGGTAGAGTTCTCCTATAACTTTGGGATTTCTCTGCTGCGGGACTCTCACTAATCTGCTGGCACTTTCTGCCTGATCTGTTGGTGGGTTGTTGTAAACGGGGCCCGCTCTTGCAAGCTGATCTGCCTGGGCAGATTCTTACGCCTGTTGAGAGTCCAGATGAAGTCAGTCACCACGAAGGCATGAGGTTCTGCCTGGGTAGATCAACTTACAACAAATGGTCGGAGTTTGTAAACAACGCGAATAATGAAGATCATTTAGCGGGTTTGTTCTTTATATCTTTTCCCGATAACCTCTGCTTTACCTTTGCCGTGGTTTTGCTTAATGTTTATTTCCTGTGCTATCTGTGTATGTGTTTATATTTTAAATAAGATACCTACAGGGAAAAGAAAGGCCCTATCAGGATATGAGCTTGTCTTAGCTTATCCCATGATCTATTTCTGCAGTAACTCCCGTCCCTTTCCCATTACACTTTTAATTTATGATCCCTTCCTGTACAACACATACTTCAAGTCTTGCCATGGTGCTGGTCATCAGTATCGCTTACTGAGCATCTGCATCTGTCACAGAAAGCAGTCAGAGGAGTGGAGGCACCCTCCCAAGCTCACACCCTCGCTGCTGTCATTCATGGGACTGGCTCAGGGGACAGTTCTCTGCTCTGAACTGAGCACCAGTCACTTGGGGCTCTCCCCTCCCCGGCTGTGTTAGAGCAGCTGAGGATCGTGGTCCAGCTGCAGAGGGCCAACCTTAGCTGGAGAGAAAACAACCACTGGATTTATCCCGGAAAGCTTTTGGTCGGGTTGATCCATTTGTTAAATTTGTTGTCAGCTGATCTTCCAGACGGGATGAGCTGTAGGCCAGGGTCTGCCCTCGGCTCGAGGCCCCAAGATGCACATGGCGTGGGTCGGAGTGCCAGGGAGGATCTCTCCTCCTTGTGTCTGGCAGTGGTTCTTGGATGGGACATGCCAGGGGACCTCCGCTTGTGTCACGGTCAGCGCTGGGACGGGCAGGACTGGGCAGATACGTGTGCCGTGACAGCCTCCCGTGATCGCCAGCAGCAGCCTGTGCACCAACATCTTTCTTTGAAATAGCTAAAATGAAAGAGGTGAGATGTGCCGCTGCAGTAGATCAGATCAGAGAGAAATATTTTCTGTTTCCTGCTGTTTGACCCAGAGCGCTTTCATGTCACTGAGAGTCATCTCATTTACTGTATGAGGGTCTGACTCAGGTCCCTGCAGAAGTTCTGGGCAGACTCAGGTTCCCGGATAAGAGGGCAGAGGTTCTGGTGCACATTTCGAAGCAGTGACCTGTGCGGATAAAAGAAGAGAAGAGAGTTTCCTGCCTTGGTTTTTACCTGAGTAGTGTCCATAATGATTTAGCAACTACAAGTGTGAAACAAAAAGCGCAGGGCGTGCACAGAGCAGTAAGAGACCCATGCGCTGCCGGGACTGTCCCTGTAGTTAAATATGTTTTAAATAATCTAATTTGTAATGTCAGGAAATTCCTTGAGTTTTTCTTTTATGACACGGGGGGAAAAGCCACCATGTGCCTGATAACTTGAACTTCTTTTCTTTCATTTTGCTCATAAATTAGGCTACTGGGGCTGGTATGCTTTCACTGATGGTATGTTGATTGCTGGCTTATGACATAAACTCTTCCATATATGCGGATGGAGCAATACATGTTTTTGTACAGCCTACATGATTTATTTTTTTTTTAATTCCTTATTTGTGGAGTTGTTTGCCATTTGTGTGCAAAGTTCTTCTGGGCTTGCTTGCAGGTTGGGGTTGGGAAAGGAGTTTCTGTGAGACCTCACAGAGACATATATCATATTGTTACCAGTGGTAGCATTGGCTGTACTTTTTGTGTGATTTAATATGACACACGTAGGTAAGTGCAAACAGCTTGTGTCTAGCTTAAAAAAATAATAACGAATGTTGGTTCTGATGATTTCTTTTGCTATTTTGTTGGTTTGTTGTGTAGAATTTCAGTAACTTTGTTGAAATGCGGGCATCGTTTGTAAATGCTTTCCCCCCTCTATTTGCAAAGCTTCCCCCTCCAGTTCTGTGTAGCATTAATGGGAAACCCGCAGCCCTCTGTAAGGTGCACTTACCTGCAGAGTATCTGAAAACCTGTCCTTAACCTCCCTGGGGCTCGTTGCTGTGTCAGTGTACCTGTTTTGATTGTGCAAAACGAAATAGTCAAAGTGTGTAGCGTTTCATAATTTACATAATAATCTACAATTCTTCGTGGCTAACATCATAAAGAAACCTACGCAGTGCAAAAAACCCAACTCACTCACATATGTTTTACATTTCTGTAGCACACAGTGCCATGCTAAATGGAAACAGCCATGGTCTGAGAAATGTGCGCTGGCTGCAGAACAGTCTGGAGTCCTCCCTGCAGCACGTTTAGGAGGTGTTAATGACCGCAGTAATGAAATGCATTCATTAAGAGTGGCACATGGCAGCACCCTGTAGTTAGGGCCCTGTCAGCGCGTTCATTGCGTGTGCTTCCGTGAAAAGAAACTTCAATAATAGCTGTGGTTGGCTAGGCCTATTTTCCATGTATTTATATCACAACAAATAGTTGATTTTTGAACCATAAGAAAGAAATGATTTAATAATTATCCGAGGTTCAACTACACCACGATTAACATGCAGAATCTTAGGGCAGTACAGTAAATTTAAAAAAAAAAATAAGAAGGGATTTATCAAGATCTGAAATTTTGACCCAGTCACCTCATTCCTGTCAGAAGTGCGTGCTGGAGTGCTGTCTGACCCGTGTTTTTTCCTCACTGTGCTTACTTTGCAGGCTTTTGGTGATGCTGCCATTAACAAAGAGATTTCTGAACTCAAAGTACACTGTGTGACCCTTGGATGCAGTTGGTCTGGTATCATGAACAATTTTGAAGTACGTTTAAAGGCAATTTATTTAAATTAACAGGCACTCTTAATTGAATGGGGACAGAAAGACAATGAAACTAGGTTCTGGGCAAACACAGATTAATGCAACTCCGTTCAGAGCAGCTAAGGTCGCGTGATTTATACCAACAGAGTGTCTAAAAACATGCCATTAACTTTAGTAGGGCTTGGACCAAATCCAGAACATCCTGAATGATTGTGAAATTAATGTTACACAAATTTACATCAACTATGATTTTTTTTTTTTACTTATTACTTAAATACAAGAATGCTACAAGCAGGTTTTGGTAGACCAGAATACTTCAGTCTCCAGGACGTTGTTATGGGCAGTATCCTTAGTATGTTTCTATAAGAGAAATAACTTCCTCCTGCGTAAATGATTCCTCTTGATTGGATGTGGTCATCATTCTTTTCAGACTGATGTGAAATGCCCCAGGTAAAATGTATAAATGGGCAAGATCTGTGAATCTGCCATACAAATTAGAGTAATGAAAAAATGGAGATAATTCAGATACTAAAGCACCACGATTTTGGTCCCCTGCTGTAGGAACAGAGAGTTTTTCTGCATTTTTAATGGGGAGCCTGCTGTGTACCTTGCATGACTGTGGAGCTGATGAGCATCTGAGGTGCTGCTGCCTTTTCTTTTGGCATAAATTTTCTATCTGAGTGTATTCCTCTTTAAGGAAAAAGCTACCCAGCTCGCTTAGCTTCATAGTTTTGAGAACTGGAGCCCCTCTCAGCATGAATACATGGCAAAATTGATTTGAGAGCTGGGCGTGTGATTGAAATTGGCATTTCTGAGCCAGTTCTGTGGGGGACAGCCGTCTCCCTTTAAAGACAAAATCAGTTGTGACACAGTGCCTACAGAAGCTTCAGTAAAAGAGGTCAGAGTAAATAGGTTTTATTGAAATACTGTGTTTTGAAGAATCTGAAGACCTGTTGGGTGGAGTTATGAAAGAAATAATGCTGATATTTTGCCTAGTTGAGGTGAGAAGATGCAAACAGTGAAAAGGAAATGTTTTAAAAGTTATTCTGAATATAGGTGAAGGTTGTGTCCTAATTGTTGCATAGAAGGTACCAGACATGCGTTCTTCTATGCTATGCAGAGATGTCAGCAGACTAACCATATTCATCCTACCAGCCAGAGCAGGATGGTCTCAGTGCCCCAAAAACCCCCACCCAAAACCCCACAAAAAATCCAAACCAAACCAAAAAAAAACCCCACCCCAAAAAACCCCAGGCAAAGAGCTGGGACCGGGATCATGTTATTTTCAAACAAAAGCAGTAAAGAGACAGTTCAAGGGAGACCTCATGTTTATCAAAAGTTGTTTGTTGGGGGTTTTTTTTAAGAATGAACAAAAAAGCCCCAGTAAAGTTGGTGAATTTTTCACCAGTAATTTCAGTAACATTATGGAGTGGGACTTCACCCAAGCTTAGAAGAAACAGAAAGCAAAGATCTAGGCTGGCAGAGCGGAGACTATTTATAGACAAATGTGTATCTGCCTTAACATTTGAGTTTATAACTTTTTACTTCCAGGAGCATCAGAGCTTATGTGAATATGCTTTAATCCCTTGTCACACTGGTTGTGGACACATGGTGATGAGAAAGAAACTTGCAGATCATTTGGAAAATGGATGTGTTAATAATGTGACAACGTGTCAGAGGTGTAAGCGGAGCCTATCCAGTAGCGAATACCAGGTAAGAACATTTCTCTGTTTCAAACTAGGGCTTTCTATTAATGACTTAAATAATCTACCATGACATTTTTCATCCTGATTGCATGAGTGCTATTGCACTTGGAGAATATTTAATTTTCCTGAGTTTGCTAATTTTTTTCTATGCATGTGTTGGAGGGAAAAAATGCTGGTGTGCTTGTGATGTTACCCCAGAGAGGGGAACAGCCGTGTGCTCACCCAGGGCTTGGGCAGCCCATGCCTTAGCTCCTGTCCCAAAGCACGTGTCGGTGTCAGGTAGGTAAGAAGCAGAACGCAGGCCGTGACAGGGAAGAGATCTTGAAAGTGGCTGGAGGTTTATTCAAACTAAAACTGCCCACAGATCTGTAAGGCGGGTTCTGTCAGATAGTATTTCTATGAGATATGATCAATGAACCCCACCTAACTTCTGTTATCACAGAAAATGTCGCTGGGGCAACACTCTTTTGGGGTGTAACATAATGAATATTGTTCCCTCCAAATGGTTTAAAGAGAATTAATTGCCAGCCTTGGAGTTTTGTCCTGGAACGGGGTCATAGTGATATAAGACCTACATGGCAGGAGGGTTGTGAGTATCTCAGACACGCAGCCTGAAGCAGTAAATAGGAGCAGGTAGCTTTGCCTGTCATACCTGTCACAAATTTATGCCTTTCCGAGTGCTGAGCTCCAAGATTTACTCAACGTGGGGGTAACAGTCCCCCTGGGGTAAGGCTAAGGCGCTCCTGCTAAAGCGTGCTTCTTGGGAAGTTTTTGCATGCGCTCTTCATATTTTATTGCCTCTTACAGCAAAAGAACAATATCTGGACGCAGGCACAATTTACCAGTGCTAAATACAGTGTCAGTTCAGAGAGACAGTAAATACCAGAAGGTGGCAACACTTAATCCCTTCCAGCCTCCTGTAAGTGCAGTAGGCAGGCAAGGAGGAAACCTGAGCTGCGCGAGTGCTCCCTGGGCACCTTTCTCTTTCCAGAGGTCTGTGATACCACAGACCCACCCCAGTGGGCTTCATTTTCCTGCAGTGAAGAACCATCTTCCTCCCACTCATTCCGGTTAGCTATCATCTAATTAATTTTTTTTTTGCTAGGAAACCTTGGCAACCGAGCAGGGGATTGTCCTTGAGATGTTGATTTTTCTCTGCCTGCCTTAATTAGTATTTGTAAAATTGGAATTCTGCTGGTTACCTGATCTGCTTTATTAAATTTGCAGTTACATGGCATAAGAGTTTTGATGATTTTTGTGTATTCCGTGTATCCACAGTCCTCGGGGAGCAAATAGTAAATTTTGGGCACCGCTCTCGCTCTCTCCATCTCAGCCCGTCAGTTATTGGTCTTGTGATTTTTGCATTTCCGTACTTTAAAGCAACTTCTCACCAGCCCCTCTCTCCCTCAAGAAATCAGCGATCTGAAGGAGTCAAACAGCAGAAAGGAAGAAAATAAAGGCATACTTTGTGCCATAGCTAAGGTACAAGAGCATTAAAAAATGAGTTAAGGTGTGAGAAAAACCTATGGCTGTATTTCTGAGGGTCGAAGGAGAAACCTCAGGACTCTTTGCAGGGGAGATTTGAAGGTTGCTGGAACGGCTTTATCAAAAAACTTCTAGACTGCTGTAGGAAATGTACTGGCTTGCCAAGGTGTTTATAAAGATTAAAGACAGTCCCCTGAACAGTATGAATTGGAAGCTGACAGTTGCTGTGTTAAATGCACGCAGTACAGCTGTCTGAACCAATGGCAGGAGGATTACTTCTGGCACTCGTGGAGCCAGAGATGGCAGGAGGT
This sequence comes from Psophia crepitans, assembly GCA_013399095.1. NCBI lineage: Eukaryota > Metazoa > Chordata > Aves > Gruiformes > Psophiidae > Psophia > Psophia crepitans. The sequence continues at coordinate 52,848 of VWZZ01008338.1, read as the reverse complement.
CTCGTGTTGGCCGTAACGTGTTTTGCATTAGCACATAGTGATGGAAAATTTGGATTCCAGCCTTCAAAATGTTAATAAGCAGGATGGGTGCAGGAAGGGTCTGCGCATTAAGCAAACTATATGAAGTCAATGCAAGAAGAGTTTACACTTGGCTTTCCTGTACATTTGCTTTCTGTTCTGGAAACCACCTGCATGTCATTGCATGTATACGTGTGTGTACACGTGTGTGTACACGTGTGTGTGTGCACGTAACTGTGGTTTGAACTGGGCAAGACTTGAGGATTGCCAATCTTGTATCGATTTTCCCAGGGTGACCTTGCAAAGCATCCATAGGCAGTTTCCAAAAGCTCCGGGCGAAAGATCGCACTCGGGGCTTTCACTTCACAGGTATTGCAGCTGGAGATCCGTCACTGAACACGCCTGCGTGGCTGAGGGGGAGAGTAACCAGCTTAGAGGCTCAGCTGGAGAAACCTCTTGAGTCTGCAGTTCGGTGTCCAGGGGACAGCAGCACCCGCTTTTAGCAGATGAGCTTTAGTCCCAAATTTCTGAACGTTATTTCCTCTAACAAGAAGCCAGAGAACTCTGCAGCCTGTTGTGCTGTGAGGACAGGGCAGGCATCTCTGGGCAGGGGTAGTGCTCCTGGGGAAGTTACCTTTCCTTCCTCTACTCTTCCTTAAACCCACTCCTTCCAGGAAGAAAGCAAGAAACTGGTTGTAAACTACTTCTTCTGCAACACAGACTTTTTTGTAGAAAAGCCTCCCAAATCCCCAGGTTTCCATAAAGTGCAAGTAGCATTCCCAAACACGAGCTTTGTCTCAAAGATGCTCAATGATTTTAATAATGTGCCGAACTCTTGTTTAACGACAGGAACATTCATGTGAAGGCAGTTTATGTAAGGAACAAAAACGTGTGCAGACAGAAACGCCAGCGAAGGAAAAGGTAGGTAAAAGATGAGCGAATGCAATACAGCTTTATTTCAACTTGTAAAAGCATCACTTGTTCATTTAGATTAAATGAACATCTGAGAACATCTTCAGATATGGCCGTTGTATTTTACATTCCACCACAACTCTGCTGACTGCCTTCTCTTCCCTGCTCCCACAATTAACTTTATTAAACTATCTTCTCAATCAGTCTTACAAAAATGGGGAAACATTTGTTTCCTTTCAAATATCCAGGGAGAAGACCCAGGTGAGCAAAAGAAGAGTATGCTGCACAGCAGCATAGAGAGACACGATTTAGTTGTGAAGGAGACTAAATCCGAACGTCAGTCAGAGCTTTGGGCTGACAGATCCGTTCACTCCCAGGACGTGCTGCATGACGCAGCTCTCGTGTGTGTTCACTAGGAGCGGAAAGAGGGTTGGAGTGGCTGTGTGCCTGGTGTTACCCACTGTGGTGGGCCACTTTGCTTGTTGGCATCTTATTTATGAGAAGCTGTTAATAGGGGATTGCTGCGGTTTGTTAAATTATTTTATATCGTTACGGAGTCTGGCAGATGGACGTGGCCAGGCTGCGTGCAAGCAACTGGAATCAATCACAGTCTTGATTGATTTACCAATGAGTTTTCAAAGCTGGTTGGACACTAATCTGCGGTAATGCCTTGACTTGAATTAACCTGATTTACAGCTGCGGGGATTATGGCCTAGTTGTTTGTAGGTAAATAAAAGAATCCCTTTCAATTGGTATTTGATTCTTTCCTTTCCTTTTTTTTTTCCCCCAACAGAACTGCTCTACACCCTTAATCAACAAGGATGGATGTCGTTTTTCTGAAGTCGGCTGTTCATTTAGGGTGAGTGAAGCGGCTGCCGTCAGGAGGCACCTCAGAAGGTGTACAACCTCAGCACCGTGCCTTTGGTCTAGCCAGCCTTTGTGCTCGAGGTAGTTGGCCTTGATTTAAATACATCTTTCAGAAAAGAGGGAAGGTCTACCCACTTTTAGTAAACCAGCAGAGGTGATGGAACGGTCTTGGTTACACAGTGTGTGTAAGGTGCGGTTCAGCCGGTGATACTCTGCTCCCTGCACCGTGCATTCACTGCAGATGAAAACAGAGGTTTATTACAACTCCGCTGCTTTACCAGATACGCTCTTCTACTCTGTTTTGGATATTCCCTTCAGGGTAACGCCTCCTAAAACAGAAACGGGTCGTCTTTGCATTTTAGTTTGCATCTATTGCCCTGCCTCATCTCTTGTGCCCAGTACATATATTAATTACTTGAGAATCTTGCTGGGAGTCTGCCTGGCATCCTGTTTAGTACAGAAATCGTAGCCAATTGTTTTGGTTTTATGTAGTATGTGTACGCATGTGGACACATCGCCTGAACTGATCATTGGAGGGCTTGTGTCCGCATCCCCACTGAGAGTCAGCTGCTCTGTAGTTGGACCTGTGTCCTCCGGTTCTTCCATCTCTGTCTCTCCCAAGAAGTTAAAGGGAACATTGCTTGATTTGACCCCAGGGCAGTTATGGCAGTTGTACGGAGAGTGTATTGACAGTGTTATCTTCTTACAGGGAAGCAAAGAGAAGATAAAGGAGCATGAAAAAACTGCAATTGGGGCTCACATGCTTCTTCTGCTGCAGCACATAAAGCAACTGAAGGCAAGCTTGTGCAGCGCTGCCAAAGCTGCAAGTGGTTCCATCCCACAGTCAGAGCTGAATGCGAATGGTGCAGGAAAAAGCATCTCTGGTCTGCAGATCCCACTGGGGCTGGAAATCAACGGGATTCTGGAGGTAGACTGTTTTCCTGGATCTTCTGTTTCTGAGGATGGATCTGTTCTGCAACAACTTGTGAGGGAGAAAGTGATTTCTGAGCTAGAAAATAAACTACATGTGTTTGAGAATATTGTGGCAGTGCTCAATAAAGAGGTGGAGACCTCTAACTTGGAAATCACAGCCTTTCGGAGACAGAGTGAGCTCGACCAAAATTTAATACGGAACCTTGAACTGAAGGTACGTAGTTATGATAAGCATTGTCTGTGTGCTTGTTTTATTGATAGCAAATATTTACACATGTCAGAGAGAGGTGGTGTAGAGATCAGGACAGAGATGGACACAGGACTTGGAGCTGTGACGTGTTAAGTTCTGGACAGATCTACAGGATCCTTTTGTTGGTTTGGATAAATTTTCAAACAGGGATCTCTAATATTATCTAAATCTGTGTTTAGGTACTTGCTATTCCTGAGAGTTTTGAGTGTTCAGAACTTGCCATGATCAGACTGTGCGCAAGCAAGACAGTTGTTTGACTGACTGTTGCTCTTAAAGCAGCATTATGCCTGGAGGACCGAAAAACCATCCATCCAGTTGTTTGCCTTATGTGTTGACACATAAATGTCAGTCAAAAAGAAACCGAAGGAGGCCCTCCAGAGCATGAGGACTCCAGAACGATTCTGCTGCTTCTGCAGCACAACAGCCTGGAGAGACGGGTTGGTTCAGAACCGATTTGTTTTTTCTAGATTGCAGAGCTGCACCGGTGCCTGACGCAGAAGGACGCGGGCCTGAGCAGTCTGCATAAGAGTCTCCTGTTCTGTGAGCAAGCTTCCTACGACGGGGTCTTTCTGTGGAAAATAACGGAAGTTGGCAGGAAGTTACAAGACTCTGTGACTGGAAGAACAGTCAGTTTGTATTCACCAGGTAAAACACACGACGTGTACGTGTGGCAGCAAAACCCAGCCCTTTAGAAAGCCCAGTTATTTCTCTAGAACGGTGCTTCTTTCTGCTCGTGTGGACAGGAGGTCCTTTAAAATAGCTCCTTAAACTAAGATGCTGTTTATGTGAAGACCTCATGCTGTCCTGCCTGCAGTTCAGGGAGCTGTGACGTGCTCTCCCACAGAGCTGTGTTCTCTTCTGGGCTTTCATTTTGCAATTTGCAGCTACTTGCAGTGACATCTGCTGGATCTGCCTCATGGAACCCGCAGCCTGGTGCCTCATGGTACCCAGTGGCTTTCTGCTGCAGTTATCCCCCATGTCAGAAGCAATTTGATTAGGTAAAATATGCTTGTGTAGCTAATAAAACGTAATTTTCACCAGGATGTGAGGCACGAAAGGATTTCAGCCGCTGGATTTTCACTTGGTGTCACCTCCAGGGTGTACTGATGTGTCTGTGATACCAAAACACATTGTACACTATCTTTTCCCGTATGCCAGAACACCCCTCCTGTCTTCGAAGGGAGGCTTTACTAATGAGGAGTTCTGATTTTCAGCTTTCTACACTGCGAAGTATGGCTACAAGGTCTGCCTGAGGGTTTATCTGAATGGGGATGGGACAGGGAAGGGAACCCACATGTCCCTCTTCTTTGTTGTCATGAAAGGAGACTACGATGCTCTGCTCCCATGGCCTTTCAGACACAAGGTAAGAAGGACAACCTTTTCAGATCTGATTCCAGCATAAACCCACGACTTTGTCTCTTAAGTGTAAAGGAAGTGGCTACTAGCCTTGCTTCAATCTTGGGTAATTGTCCCTGAACGGAGTGGTTTACACACAGGGAAAGCTGCTCTTACCAAGATTCCATGCGTGCAGGATTTTCAGGCACCGGAATACTGGTGTTTGATACAGGACAACCTGTGTCCACCTGGGCTAAAGCCAGAGACACGTTTTCTCCTGGCTCTTGCTATACACAGACAACATCAATTTATGAGGAAATGATGATTTGCTGCCTGACACACAGGCGTTAGAAACGTGAGGCTGGAGTTCTGCTTCCAAACCTGCCATGGATGCCCTATGTGATCCTGACCTTGCTTTTTCTCCTTTTATAAGTGCAGCCCGATAATGGCAACCATGGCTTCTGGTCTCTGTTCTAGCACTTGCCCTCGTGTGGTAGCAATTCTGTAAGCCTTTCATATAAATAGCTTTACTACCATTCGGCGGCCAAAAAAAGCAGAAATCAAAGTTCCCAATCCTCACTGTATTAAAAAATTATTGGCTACGTTTTGCGTTTGAAGCTAAAGAACAGCGAGTTAATAACAGCGGTAACGAGATGGGGAGATTCCATGCATTAGGTTGTGTCTTTTACATACTTGTGTGCAGGCAGCCGAGCTGATTCTTTCGATTCCAAGCCACAGTAACAGAGCGAGCGCAGTGACTGTTACCACACTCGGGGTTTGTTTAAGTTGCCAGGAGAGAGAGGAAAGAAGCCTTTGGGCTGTGCAGTTCTCTGCGAAGTAATAATTCCTGGCTTTATTTTATTTAATTTTATTTCATGGGTGGGAAGGTTTTGAATACTTCATCTGGGAACCGTTACAATCTCCCTTGTTCACATTAACTGACCTTGCAGGTTGTGAAACATTAATTATATTTAGTATTTAATTACCGATAGAGCATCCAGCTGGTTTTGCAGCGTGTTTGCACTTCTGTCTCTGGCATTTCCTGGTTTATTTTTTTAGTCCAGTAACTCACCGTTGCCGCATTCTGTTTTTCAGGTTACATTTATGTTGCTTGACCAAAATAACAGGGAACATATTATCGATGCTTTTCGGCCGGACTTGACGTCGGCTTCGTTTCAGAGACCAGTGAATGATATGAATGTTGCGAGCGGCTGTCCCATGTTCCTCCCTTTGTCCAAACTGCAGTCGCCTAAACACGCCTACGTGAGAGAAGACACGCTTTTCCTTAAATGCATTATAGAAACAAATCAGTAAATCCAGAGAGCCTGAGCTCCGCTGAATCAGTTCTCATCGGCTCAAGATCTGCCTGCTGGAGTTAGCTACTGCTGAGCATGCTGAGAACTTTGCCCGGTGCCCCCCGCGTGCTATCGCAGATGAGAGCTGTCATTTCATCACGCTGCCGGTTCAGGTGTAGGTTACAGTCCCGTCCCCCCGCAGACGCCCTTGTGGAAAAGGCGCTGTTCTTCCTCACGCCTGGCCCGGGCGTGGGTGTCCTGCCTGGGTGTCTGGCCGGGGGCTCCCCTCTAGCACCCGTGGGTCAGTAGGTTTCTGGGATGCAAGGGGTGAAGCTGAGCTGTGCCCGTCCCCCGGCAGCGCCGCGGCGTGTGCGGCTCCCTGTCCCGGGAGGCGCGGGGCGAGCGCCTGCGGAGCACACCGGCTAGCAGCCCCGAGCTGGGATTTTGGCTGTTCCCCCACCAGGGACAGGGGCAGATTCCTTCCCCTGAGGCACCGATCGGGTGTCTCTGTTTGTGCTTATTGATGACCTTGAAAGCAGTGAGTTGTGGGAGCATTTGTAACTTGAATTCCTTATTCTGGATGATTTATTCCTTGCTATTTATTTTAGACCTGTATTTATGTGCTCTGTAAAGTGATGTTCTACTGCATCAGCAACTGGTGACCAGATTACACTGTGCCTTGGGGAAATTCTCTCTTGTATTTCCAAAGGAGTCGCTTGACTTTCCCATTTCAGATAGGGCGCTCTGGGGGTCGTTAACCCCCGGCAGGTCCGGAGCTGCGTTCAGGACCCTGCAGTAGCTTTGTTTTAGTGTTCGGTCACTTCCTGAACCTTCAAGGCAAGTGACTTATTAGAAGGTATTGATCTTTTCTTTAATTTTTTTTAATGTTCTCCGATGTTTCAGTCTTCTCACACGGTAAAATAGAAGTAACTAGTAGAAATGTTTTTGTCCTTTTGTTTAATAGAGGTAAGGAATTAAATTTGATTTTATAGATAAGTAAAGCTTGGAAATGCCTGGACGTGTGCGAAGTTCAAATGCTACGCCTTATCCCAAGAAGCAGCAAGCCTCACCCCCTGCCTCCCCTGCTTAACAACTGTTGGACAGAATCGGTGGAGTCCGGCTGGTTTTGGTGCAGCAGTTTCTGAACTCCCAGCAGACTCACGCCGCAGCGCGGTTTGCCTGTGCGGGGCTGTTCCGCGGGGGGACGGCAGTGCACAAACCTGGAGGCGGGGGGGGGTGGTGTGTATAAGTGAAAGGCCTTTATCCACTTTATTCATGTTTCCTCTGCAGTATTTCCCATGTCTCAATGGAAACCCCAAACCTGACAGACAATATTGTGTCCGCCGCGTGAGCAGGGAAAGGAGAAATTGTTTGTCCACTTACATTCTGCAAACCATGGAAACCGCAGCCCTCTAGCAGAGCTGCTGAAATGTCATGTGCTGTGGCCACCCTTCAGCCTGGATCCTGGCATATGAAGGGATTTTTCAAATCTCTCATTTCTATCTTGACAGCATCCTTTAAAATAATTAGTTGTGATGAAGTATCCAATTTCAGAAAACCACCCCACAGCATAAACAAATATCTCCTGAAGCTCACTGGGGAAAGAACTGGATATTCTCTGCCATCCCACACAGAGTCTCTCTCTCTTTCTCCCGCTGTATTTTTCTCTCTTCCATGTTTAAAACATTCTTTCAGGGACAGAAGGTTATTTTCCCAGTAATGTGCCAGACCCTGTAACCACACTGGAGTAATACACCTAAAAATATTGTGCTTTTCATGGCTGTGTAATTTTGCCAAGTGCTGTATTTATTACAATCATTCATATTTTCTTACAATTTTATTTATTTCCTAAATAAAGCTTGCTAGCTGAAAGAAGGTTTGTGTGCTGTTTTCACTGTAAAATACGGAATTGAGCAGCTTGGAGACCTCATGATAGCTGGCGGTGTGCAATACAAAAGCAGAGCAGTGCTGCAGCCCTCACTGCTACGGTGGTAGCACCAAGCAGGTTTGTCCTGATGGCAGGAGCCCTGTGTCGCTCCAGGCGGGAGGTCAAATCTCAGAGAAGCAGCACAAGCTGCAGGGAAGCAGAAGCATCCACCCTGGCCGAAGAAATGCCCTGGGGAAAGGATGCGACGCACGGGGGCTCCGTCCGTCCCAGCATGGCCAAACCCAGCCTGTGCCTGACCTGCCCCAGACGTGAGAGTGGGGCAGGACAGGGGGGCTGGAGACCTCGCTCAGCACATCCCTTCTGCACCCCCCCGCCTTGGAGGATGGGGCTGATGATGGAAGAAAGGACCCGCTTGGTAAAAATAAATTTTAAAAGTTTATTGGAAGCCTTTCAGTTCCAGTTGTCTTTCTATACCAGAGATTCCCAATGGGGAAATCCCTGAAGGAAAATGGGAGGAAAGCTGCAAGGCTGCGGAGTTTGCCAGACCCTGTGCTCGTCGTCCTGCAGCGTGGGGCTGGGGCAGAGGTGCCTCTGGGCGCTTCGGTATGGGATCACCCGAGCAGCATCGCGTGGCGCCAGCTTTTGGGATGAGTCAAGCCTGGATGGCAAATTCTGCAAAGGGAGTAGATTTGTTGCCGGCTGTACGTGCGGGGCGGACAGCTCGCTGGGGTAAAACCATCCCCGGGATGGGACGTGGGTGGCGCGTTGCTTGTTTACAGCAGGTAAGGGCCAGCCTCGCTGGAAGCAGCAGCCACCTGAACGGCCCTGAAACCTCTGAAAGTGGCACGTTTATCGTGGGCTCTGTGTAAGTGATGGAAAGGTCTTGAGGTTACTCAAGGCTTGAAAAACAGCAGCGCCCTGGAGCCACAGCAGAAGCCACAGGACAGAGCCCGTGAAGGAGCATCATGGGCTGGGTGAGCAGGACGGGCTCTGGGGCTCACCTCGGCTCCTGGCGAGCAGAAGCAAAGAGCTGGAGCCTGTCGTTTCTGGGGCCCTGCTAGAGGAAAGGGGGAGCAAAACCCCCCAAGGCAAACGTGGGGCCACGGCTGGGACTCAGGGGTGGCCAGTGACACAGGGGGTCTGCACAGCATTGCACCGCATAGACACAGCCCGAATTCTTCCTGAACGCTGATCATTACAGTTGCACTAACAGGCATCTGCTTACTGCAGTTTTGTAGCTGGTAAGCAGCGCAAACGTCCCCCAGTAAATACAGACCTTCACTCTCCAGTTCTCACTTTTCCCCGGAAACAAAACGGGCTTTTCTTTCTTCCTTTCTTCCTTTCTTTGGGAGATGTCTGTCCTGAGTCGTGCTCAGGAACTGCAGACGTGTACGTAACATATCTGTGTCAAAATTATGTAAGGGCTCCATTAATATAAAACTTGCACAGCTGTAAGAACACTTACGAGCCCTTCATGTCTTATGCAATTGCATAGAAGCACGCAAAGAAAGTTAGCTTAAAAAAAAAAAAAGATATGGATTAAATTCATGCTAAATAAACAATAAACCGACATGAAACCCAATGCCTGAAAGCTCTTCCGTTTAAAGGCACAGCTGGCATAAACCAGCTGAACGTCAGATTTATCTGCTCGGATTCTAATCACAACCATACCTTGGTGCGAGTGTGCCCTGTGGTGTATCGCTTTCCTCTGAGAGGGCTCGGGCAAGAGCTAACTCCTCCCGTGCGGCGGCGCATGAGGCACTGCCGGAGCGTTACCGTGTCCATGTGGAATGCATTGAGCTGCGGCGCTTTCTGAACACGGGGCTCCGCTCCGGGCTCTGGTCTTCCTGGAACAGGCTCCTGATGTTCATCTCCAAGACCTTCAGCCACAAAGCCGTCTTGATAAGGGAACGGATGACACTTACCAGGAAAGAAGCTGAAATCGGAGCGGTACCCAGAATCCTATAGTCCAGCAAATCATTTCTGCTGCAAAAATGAACAGCCGAATCTTTTTTTGGTCTGGACCAGATCAAATGATGCAGAAAAACCAAAGAAAGTGTCAGCGAGCTGAATCAGGGCTGGATGCTCTGTGTTTAATGGTTACGCTGGCAAAGAGTCCTAGTGCTTCTGTAGTTACAATGGTCTCAAAGAATCAAGGACAAGGTTTGTAGGGAAAGATAATATTTTTTTGAATTGACTAGTACAGCTGAAAAACACCAGACAAGCTTTTAGGCTTCCAAACCCTTCTTCAGGACAGAAAAAGAACTCATAACCTCGCACACAGCTGCTTTAACTTGGTTGTGTGGGTCAGTCAGGCGTTTTCAGAGAGAAGGTGGATGGGACCCGTGGAGCAGAGCGCTGGCCAAGAGATCCTGATGTCAGCAGCTTCCAGCTACTTCGGCCGGAGCTGCTTTCATTGGCGTGGATGCGTCGTGTTCTACCAGCTGATCCTCCAGATAGAAACACCACTTGCGAACTGTCCCGTACAGCGTCGGAGAGCTGCGCCGGGTCCCGTGGTCTCTGCGCCGCAGTCCCGTGTCGCTCGGCCGCAGGAGCGGCTGCAGCCAGCGCGAGTCGTTTCTGCAGATCCTATCTCCGCATCAGGCCTGTAGTTCATAGGCAGCTTCGTGTTTGGGTTTCCAGTCAATATTCCTCGGCTTCGGTTTCCAAGACTACAAGCCAACATACAAGCCCTCCTCCCACTCCTGTTTTCAAAGAGAAAAAAAAAAACAAACTCCACTGTGAAAAGAAGCTGCCCGATTTCTGGGCAGTTTTCAGAGCAGAAAGAAAGGCAGCGCCGGGAGCTGCTCGCCCCGCACGCCCCACAGGCTCTGCCCCAGCCACGGCTCCCACCGGCTCCCGGCCGCGCTGAGCCACGATTCGGGGTGCCCCGTCCTGGCGTGAGCAGGAGAGCGCCTGCCCCGCCTGCGCAAGTGCGGGGTGCAGAGGAGCGACTGGAAGTTTTTAAGGACAAAATGGGGTGTTGGGGTAGTTAACTGCCCGCGGCTCCATCCACAGGCTTTGCTGGTTTTGTGTGGGAATTCAATAGCGGGGCAGAAGCCGCAGGGACCTGCCCGGGGAGCCCGCGCTGGCCCGGCTCCCCGCGTGAGGAGGGTGGAGGGTCACTGGCCCTTGGCTTTGGCTGGCACTTGGGGTCTCATTCAGTTCTGCTCATCTGCTTACAGAATAGTTGGCTTCTAATGACTTCATTCAAACGCGGCTTCCCTGCTTATCTGCACAGAGAGCAGGTCGGCATCTCCTGCCGGCTCGGCACACTGGGGCACGAGGTCTCTTCAGCCGGGGATGTGAGAGCGGCGCGGACATAGTCGTGTTGGCGCGGGCCCAGGTGGGTGCTCCTTCCCCAGCGGAGCATGTCAGGCGTCGTCCCACCGAGGTCCCTGGAGCCCCACCGGCGCGAAACCAGTCGCTCAGCTGTGTCCGACCACTGCGCCTGCTCCAGGCGCTGCCGGCAACCCCGGGCCAGCATCTGCCAGGGCCCACGAGCCTTTGCACCGTGCCAAAGAAACAGCATCTTCAGCGGGTCCTCCGACTCCCCGAGCGTGTGCAGGAAAAGCTGTGTGGGTGTCTGGAGGAGGAGAAGAAGGAGGAGGAGGAGGAAGAGGAAGAAGAGGGCAGCACCCAGTAGCTCACTGCAGCGTGAGCTGGGTCAAGGCTTGATGGGGATGGTGTGGCAGAGGAACACGCAAAGACACCAGAGTGAAATGCGATTGCGCGGCTTCACTTGCGTTAGGAAATGGAGGATGCATCTCAAATTCCTTTCTTTTCTTTTCCCTTTTGTTTGGAATTTTTGTTCCAGGGTGATGTTACTGTGCTCTTTCCATTGCAGGCGCTGGGTTTGGGGTGCCCGCTCCCTGCCGGAGGGTTTCCAGTAGGGTTATTCCTGCTTACACCCGTGGTGAACGTCATCCCGTGTCTGATCTGTGTGTCCATCATCCGCACTCCCATGGCAAACGACCAAGCTGGTGCAAACAGAAAGCAGGGCGGCTGGGGAGGAGCGTGCGAGTGTCCCTGTTTGCTGCTCCACCAGCACCACGCGGGGACAGGCTGGGACAGGAGCAGCGAACGACTTGATTTTGGTGAAACCCAGCCCCACCAACTGCAGCGGAGCGAGCAGAGGTGTTTGTCCAGGGGAAGAGTTATGGTGCAAGAGTTATTTTAATCCCGTGGTGACTCACGGCTAGCACATCATGACTCACCGCAGAGTTTGGTCGTTTGACTGTTTTGAAGATGCGTCAGGTTCCCTGTGAGGGAGAGGGACGGTGTTCGGTGTTTCACGATGGGGAAAGGAGCTGCAATTTTTTTTCAGTTGCCTAAACCTCTGCAAACGTGGGCCCAGGCTTGGGCAGTCCAGCACAGGCACAGCACGGCAGGGCTTGGCGCGGCACGGCACGGCACAGCAAGGTACAGCACGGCACGGCACGGCGCACTGGCCCCTGCCCACCACTGGTTTTATGCTGTGCTGGGCTTTGCAGCTCTCTGCAAAGCAGTGAGCACAGCGTTACGGGACCCAGCGCTCGGGGGACTGCATTTCCCGTCAGGCTGGCCCGCACGGCATCGCCCGCACGCCGCCAAGGTGTGTCGCGTGGGGAGCGCTCAGACACCAGTGTTTTATGGAAAAGCTCGATTAAAAAGAAGTAACTCTAAGACGACAGAGCCATACCAAGGTGTTTAAAAGGCATTTCGCACTGTGCCATTCATCCCCGACGCACGGGGAGCTGCTCACTGGCAGCAGAAGCCTTTTGCAGGCGTGCTGGGAACCCCAGCACGGGGGGAGCTGCCCCGGGGTGCTGCGCAGAGCTCATCGATTACAGGCAATAAAATTCATATCAGCTCCCCTTGTGCTTGGCCCAGATCCTACACCAGGAATCAGACTCTCTGCTGCCTGAGCAGGCCTGAAAACATTTCTTTTTTGGCAGCACTTTCCAACAAACAGCAAATCCTTAAGATTTCTTCCTGGCACCGGCTGAAGCATATTTGCAGTGATTGATTTTCGCTGTCGAGATTCAGAGAAAGGCTACCCCCGTTTCTAGGAATCCCGACCAGCACAGATCGTTCCCTCCTGCCGGACGAGGCCGTGAATGCGGGGCACCCCTGCCTGCACCCCGTCCCG
>VWZZ01008338.1:19284-32643 GCA_013399095.1 Psophia crepitans | reverse complement strand
GCCCCCCCCGAGGGCAGCGAGGCAGCCTGCGGCCCCGACCGCCCGGATGATGGCATCGACAGCCACACCTTTGAGAGCATCAGCGAGGACGACTCCTCGCTCTCCCACCTCAAGTCCTCCATCAGCAGCTACTTCGGGGCGGCGGGCAGGCTGGTCTGCGGTGAGAAGTACCAGGTGCTGGCGCGGCGGGTGACGCTGGAGGGGAAGGTGCAGTACCTGGTGGAGTGGGAAGGCACAACGCCCTACTGAGCCCCGCCAGCCCCCAAACTTCTCCTGGAGCCGAACCGGAGGAGATCGGGATGATGGGGAAACCCTCACCGTGAAGCAGAGGAGGGGCGCTGGCTGGTGGGGAAGGCTGGGACCCCTCCATGCCGGGCCGGTTCCCCGGGAACCGAGCCAGCGCCGCCAGCAGCGCTGCCCGGGGTGAATCCCGCAGCCTTGCCGCAGTATTTTATTCATGTTAACGGTTGTTATTTTATTGGCCCTGTATGCGCCAAGAGCGTGGCCCAGCTGCGCCCTCTGGATGGAGCCTTTGGCCGAGCCCGAGGAACCATCAGGGGGGTGGTGAGAGCGGTGAGCGGGTCTGGCCTTACCAGATGGGTCCCCCCAGCGTGGCTGGGCGCCCCTTGGGGAAGCTCTTGGGGGGCACCCCGCAACCTGCTCGTGCAGACGGACGTCGCGCCGGTGCCTGGCGCACCCTGACTCGCCCCACGCCTTACGGAGCAGACTCGAGGGGGCCGTGCTGTGAACGCGAAAAGCACCTCCCTCGCCCGTGCTTTCACAGCCTGTCCCTGTGCCCACCGCAACCAGCGGGCAGCTCTCACCAGGGCTGGTGCACGGGGTTCTCCTCCTCCTCGTAAATACATTCATTAAAGGAATGTGATTTGGTTTAAGTGAGGGGAAACCGCCCCGCAGACAGCCCCTGTGCCGCCGGCTTTTGCAGCCATAGGGCAGACGTTACGTGGTTGCTCTCGTTCAGTGACCTGGGCAGCGCGTGATGATGCACCAGCTTTGTTTCCCTGTTCTTCTGACAATCATGGTCTTGGAACAGATCAGCCAAAAGATACACCCTTGCCTTAAAACCACCGTGGGCGTTTCACAGACTGGAGCCCGAGGCCTTTATTCCTGCAGGAATCCTCATCCTGAGCGTGCCAAACAAGCAGACAGACCAAAAAGGCTGAAGAGGACAGTGGGGGCGTGGGGGGGTGTGTGTTGTACCGGGGTCCCCGTGACCATCCCAGTGGCCTCGTGGCTGTGCCTCACTGGAGGGCAGCCACGCTTTCTGGTACTGGGGTAATGTCGATGTTTGTGGGTGCGTCGGGTCGGTTTGTCTGCGGAAGAGAAGGAGCAGCCCCCTTCTTCCACTAAAGCAATACTCCCAGGTTGTTCAGGAGCAGAACAGTTGTCTTTTTTTAAAAAAAAATAATCTAGTATCATCAGACATTTGTTAGATGTTTTTTCTAAGAGAGAGATGTAATTATTTTTAATGTTGTCCTCCTCGTCTCTGCCCCATCGCCACAGTGGCTGTCCCATGGGGGCGGAGGGTGGACTGCGTGGTCCTGCTCTATCAGCACCCCCGTCCCTTTCACCCCGCTGGCCGTACGTGCCCTTGTGGGATCTGCCAGCTGGGGGGTGAATCGAAAAGGTGGTTTTATTGAAAAAGTACTTAAGAAAATTTGTGAGTGTGATTGGCGCAAGGGAGCAGGTGATGTTTGCAGACCAGAGGCCAAAGTGTGGTCCTCAAAATCAAACTCCTGCTTCAGCTACGGCTAAAATAACGTAGCGGAACGCCCACGATGGGGGGATTTGCTGGTTGTTTTCACCTGGCACGCAGCAGACCTTAGCGTGGCTGCGAGGTGACGATGCCTCTCGCAGGGCTGTGGTGCGGAGCAGCAGCTTCTCCGCAGCCTCGGGATGTTTGGGCCCGGCATGAGCTGCTTCGGTGCCCGTACTATAAGCGTGACTGTTTGGCCTGGCAGGTAAAAGCGTTTTAACTCTTTCCTGAGGGGTTGCCCGGTGTTGGGCAGCCGGTGGTGTCTTGGTGGAGAAGCTGTTGGCTGCTTGTGTGGTGCGAGGGCTGGGAGAGGAGGCTCTGTCCAGCTCCAGCCATGAGATGGTTTGAGCCGAGCGGGGTCAGATGTGTCCTGGGGAGAGGTGCTTGTGCTCTCGGGGTCTGCGTCTCAGCTCATCCGGAGGGGGCATCTCCAGACGGGCCCTGTCATGCTGGGAGATGTGCCGCTAGGACCCCAGCGTGGCAGGGATGGGGGCAGCTCCTGCAGCCAGCCGTGTCACTCCCCGTCCTGCCTTGGCTCGTCACCAAAGGATCGCTTAAAGGATTTCCCTGTCACAAGTGCCTGTGAGCCCTTGTTACTGCCCGAGTTGCTGCCTGGGGGGCTGGGGGCTGCCGAGAGCCGTGCCAGGGCCGAGCTGGGTTCTTCCCCCAGGATGCACCAACGGACATGGCACTCGTGGGAGCACCCACCAGGCGTGGCCCCGGTTCCCCTCCACTCCCTCTCTTCTCCCTTTCTTCTCCCGGCCTCTTGCAGAGAGCTGAATGTGGAGCCTTGAAAAGTATTTTTGTTGCAGAGTATATTTTGCATTAGCTGTGATAGATATTATAACGACTCTGTGCACCTTCTAAAGATTTATGAGTTCGGGTTGCTGCTTGTAATAACCAACTCTTGTTACACCCAAGTTGTAATTAATATTTCTGATGTACAATTAAAAAGTTTCTTTTTTTGACATCACTGGTTCTTTGTAGTGTCAGGATTATTGAGTCTGGGTGCTGGGGGTCAGTGTGTGCCCAGTGCCCACCACACCGCCGCCGGTGCTGCCGAGTCGTGCCCCGAGCCAGGGTGAGATGTGCCTGTGGCCAGAGGTGCTGCTGTGAAGCACAGGAACAGCAGAAGGGTGCGAAGGGGTGAGTGTGGGTGCAGCCCAGCGGGGTGCAGGGACAGCGGGGGGACAAGGACACCCCCAGCAGTGATGGGGGGCTGCCCCCTCTCAGCCCTACGGAGCGGTGAGGTCCCCAGTGGCCCCTCCCAAACTTGCTGCTGCGCAGCCCCGAGGGGCTGGACACGGCTTAGCTTTGGGTGCTGCAGGTCTGGCCTGGGGGTGCTGCTGCTGCTTCGTGGGCTTTGCTCCTTTTTGCCAGACAAGATGCCAAGCTGGAATCTTGCTCCTTCAGATTTTGCCCTGAAAAGCCGCCTGCCCTCAGAGCTCAGACCATTTTCCCTCTTCCCTTCCCTGCCCCTGCGAGCCCTCCCCACGCTACCTCCGGCAGGGCGACGCGACAGCTCTCCGTGCCGGTACTGCTCCTCCACACGCCTGCCTGGCACAAGCGGAGCCAGCGGAGCATCGCTCGGCACGGGGCTGGAGCGCGTCGCTGCAAACCCGCGGCGGGCCCTTCCTCTCGCCGGGTTCACTGCGGGTGCTGAGCCTGCAAACTGCGACGGCACGTGAGCCTGCCCAGGTAAGAAACGCTCCTGTTTATTCCCTTCCCAGTCACATAAATAACTCAGTACTGCTCCGTAAGTTACGTCCTATTAAACTGTTAACATGAGCGTCTTCTCACAAGGTGAAACTCGGCCCGGTTCGAAAGCCGCCGTTCCGGCGTGGGTGGGGGTGCAGGGCCGGGGCTGTGCTGCCCCGCAGCCCGGCGGTGCCCCTGTCCTGCTGGCACGTGGTTTCCCTGAACTGGCAACGAACGTTGCTCAGCCCAGCTCTCCCCTGCTCGGCAGGTAGGGCAGGGTCAGCGCGTGCGCTGCTTGCGGCTCCTGGTACACGCTTGCAACGTTTGCCCAAGTTTGCCTTTTCCTTGGGTTGTGTAAGGCTCAAAGCAGCACGTCGCATGACAGCAGGAGAGGACGTGAGCTGGTGCCTCTGCGGGCTCCGGGCTGGGGAAGCAGGAGGAAGGGCAGGGCTGGATGCTGCGACAGCCGCTGTGGGGGAGCAGGGGGGCCAGGTACAGGCTGCGGGGGTGCATGGCACTGGGGGGGCTGCTGGGGGCTGCCAGACCACGGCCACCAGCTGGCACTTGCTGCTGGGGGTCTCAAACAGCCCCCAAATGCTGCAGTGTCCTGACCTGAGCACCTCTATATGCTCATCAGCAACAGCCCTTGGTGGAGGTAGCCCTGCCCCACTTTGGCCCCACTGTACCCGGGCTGCTTGGTGCTCCCTGGAGCACGGGGTCAGGCCAAGGAGGGGTGTTTGGAGGGCAAACAAAATTCCCAACCCCAAGCTTCTGTGTTACAGCAAACCCATGAAGATACAAGCTGCCTCCCTGCATTTGCGTAACTCCTGCCTGCACAGGCAGCCCAGCACGGCTCAGCAGTCCCAAAGGTGAGGCGCTGCCTTCTCAGTTAGTCCCGTGGGACGCTTTCCTCTATCCATTTGAGGTAGAGAGGGTTTCCTTGGTCAACAGGCAGGCTGATGATTTCGGGAATTTCAAAGGGATGGATGGATCTAAAGTGGAAACAGACGCGGAGGAACAGTGTCACCGACAGCCCCGCAGCAGAACAGACCCGCTCCCCCTCGCAGGCGCAGGAAGCAGAGGTCTCTGCTCCCAGCAGTGTGCACCAGCCCTGCCCCAGGCTCTCCACTGACTTCAAAGCACCCGCATCTTCTTTTTGCCATGTGAGAACTTTGCTTTGAGTTTGGGGTTTACCACAGCCAGCAGCTGCCTGCCAGGGGCCCTGGCCCAAAGCTGACTGTGCTCACCACTCGGTGCTTGGGAAACGCAGGAAATCCTGCCCCGAGGCAGCCAGGGAATAACCTGCGTTAGGAGAAGGGGAAACCCTCCTTGTACCCAGTACGGAGGGGCAACAGTTGATATTTCCAACAACCTTTCCTTTTTTGCTGATGTCATCACTGGGTTTTTCTGGCTCACAAGGTACATCGGGAGCGTTTAAACCCCCCCGGGTGGGAAGGTGCTCAAGGAACCTGACTCCTAAAGCCTGAGCAGGAGATGGCAGCCTCGCTTGGACTGGAAACCCAGTGCTCCCACAGAGCCAGAGCCTCACCTGACGTAGTCGGACAATTCGCCTATTTTGGATGTCCTTGTTTTCACTAACTGTGGAGAGAAAAAAAAAAACAAAACCAAACACCAAAAGAAAAGAAAAACCAAGGGAGAAGTAAAGGGGACGGAGCAATCCTACACGTGCAGTTCCACTGCCCTCATCCAGCACGGCCGGCGGTGTGACAGGAGCCCTTCCTGGGCGATGTCCACTGTGGTGGCAGGACAGGCTGAGCCAGGGTGCCACCTCCAGCCGCCACTGCCACCCCTGCAGTCAGGTGCTCGGGGTCCCTTGGTACTGTCCCAAATCTTGGGCAGGTTGGTGTCACCCTCCCCAAACCACCCTGCAGTCCCTTTGGGCTGGGGCTGTCTGGGATGGCGATTTTCCTGGTGTGGGGACTTGTCACTTACCAGCAGTATTTCAGTGGATTCTTCCAGTTCCCCTTTCCAGAAATACCTAGATTTCAAGGAAAAGAAGGATCAGCAAATACAGCTCTGGGTGCAGCCACGCCGATTCCCCTGGGGGGGTTAGTTTCCCTGCTTTCTGCCTGTGGCCCTTCCTTTACAAAGTGATGCTGAAGGCACATCCTTGGCCCCAAAAGCCTGTTGTACATGTGACTGGGCACCCTGGATGTACAGATCACAGCCTCCTTGGCTGTGCCAGCCTCGAGAGCTGCCTGGGGGGGTGGCAGGGCAAAGGAGCTGGGACGGGGGTGGCTGTGAGGGGGCTGTGTGGTGGTGGCCCTGCTTCACACAGCGGCTGGGGAACGGTGCCTGCAGACCATGGCGTGGCCGCAACTGCGAGGCTGAGTGCGGCAGCATCTCACTTTTGTCCTCTCTCTCCCTGCAGGAGAGGAGATGTACTTCTCCTGAGTCAGATATGACCTTTCAAAACATTTATGTTGCCAGAAGGCCATCGTGATTTCATCTGCGCACTGGCTTCCTGCGCGAGGAGACATTCGGAGGCATCGCGGTGTCTCCTGAGCGGGGCATGGAGGAGAAACCAGCCGGAGCAGGCAGGGCTGTGCCCGAGCCACTTGGCCGCTGTGGCTCGTAGGGAACCAAGCGCGAGGGGAGGAAGGGTATTGCTGTGATTACGGGGTTTGCCCTGTCTCAGCGGCCTCAGCTGGGCTATGGGAGAGCCTGGAGGGCGCGTGGTGAGGAGCCCCTCCTGCGGGGAGGCTGCGATGTGGGGCTGGGCCAGGGTGTTCCCATGAGCAAATGGCTGTTTTGGGGCTTTGTTCTCTAACAAGTCCCTCTAACAAGTGCAATCCCTTTGTGTGGATGGCTGAGGATACCTGCAGAGCATGGCTGGTCTTATTTCAAGGTCAAAGATACTGTTCTTCCTTCCTGAAAGTGCTGCTTAATAATGTAAAGGCTTTTCTGGTCCCTGTCTTAGCTTCTTTTCGATCCTCTAAAAACCAGTGCTATGTCCTCAGGACCATAAATCACCTTGTTCTTTGTGAGATCTCCATGTAGCTAAGTAACCAATAAATAAATGGTCCCCACTGGCAGATGGGGTATCTGCACTCCTTACTAAGCTTAGTGCACTTTGCACGGGGGAGGATCATCTCTACCATCCGCAAAGACAAACAGACCCAGCAGCCTTCTGGAAACTGCCCTCTCCCGCTGGGGCGGTGGCGTGTCCGTCTCCTGCTCCCCCCTGGGACCCTGGGTTTGCCTCCTCCGTTGGGGAATATTCAGCCCAACTTACAAGGCCGAGCTCTTGGGCAGGATGTTCACGTAGGCAGCCAGCTTCTTGTCCATGATGGCCCTGGGTGAGACAGGAGATGGAGTTAGTGCCTGTCCCCAGCTCGCTGCGTCTCAGTGCTTGCCCCCCCCCGCCCCCCGAGGGACATTCCCTCGTGCTGCCCCTGACCACCAGCTTTGACACTGGAGGTGGGCGAGCTGGGGTTAATTATTACCCTGCAAAAGCAGAAGCAAAGGTGACCTCTGGCTGGAGCTGCTTCAGATCAGGTCCTCCTGGCACGGCTCTCGGACTGTCCCTACAACCAGGAAGGTCTGGCGCTGCTCCTGGCCCAGAGCAGCACGCCAGACCCATGCCTCCCACGGTGCAAGGACCCTGCCCAGCGTCACCCTGTGCCCATCCTGCCGCGGGGACACCAGGGCAGGGGCTGCACCCCGGGGCCGCGAGAACCGGGGCTGGGACGGACGCCACGGGGTTTGTCTCCCAGTCACGTATTTATGCTGCCAAACTGTGCCTCTTCCTCGCACAGCAGACTAAATGTGGATCTTGTTAAATTAACAACATCAAGGTTTTTCTACCCAAAATGTCCTGGAAATCTGAAGCCCAAATAAATTCCTTCCCTCCAGCTGCCTCCTTCAGTTGTGGGCTGATTTGTTATTGCAGAGCTGCTCGGGTCTGCCAGCAGAAGTGATATTTAAGTGATTAAAGAGTACTGAAGCCATCTCGGGGTGGGTTTTTAGAAGAACTAGGCCGAATGTTGTGTTTTCTGACCACAGCAATGTCTGGGCCGTTCTCACAGAGGCGGCAGCCCCGTCCCTCTCGCAGGCAGCTCCGTTAATGTGCTGCACTAGTGACCTCACCTTGGGTTTTCTTTAACACTGGCATCGCCAGGCCAGTACCGAGCTTCGTACCGAGCGCTCTGGCAATGCAAACGTTTAATTTCCGAGTGACCTTGAATTGCAGAAAAGGCAGGAGTTATTAGATATTGGAAGGCCTGATTCAACAACCTGCACAAATTAACCCTTAGTGAGCTGAAGAATCAAACCCATTGCAATTAACTACCACTCCGACTCAACACGCTCTCCAGAATGCCTTAGGCTCCGAGCAAGTTAAAAACTGATTATAGAATCATAGAATCACAGACTCATTAAGGTTGGAAGAGGCCTCAAGGATCATTATCCTTACGTCCAGGGCACGATACAACCTGGAGGTGACTACAAAACAAACTACAAGAAACTCTAAGCTTTCAAAAGCTAACATTATGAACTGTAAAAACCATGACAGACCTGGGCGCTGGCTATCGTGCCCCCAAAGATGAGCAGAAGGAGCACAAGAGGTGCCTCCCCCGCCGGTGTCACCTCAGATACCCCGGGCAAGGTGCTAATGAGCAGCAACTGCATCACGCCCGGCAGTCTGGCCTCTGACCCCTCAGGGAACCTGGGCTCTTGTTCGAACGGGCACGAGCTCCTCTGCACCTCTCCAGCAGCAGCCCCGCTTTCCCTGTCCGTCCAGAGAAGTTTGTACCTTGCAAGTACGAGCACGAGGCAAAGGTGCCCTCGTGGGGCTGCACAGGCTGCTGCGGGGCAGGGGGAATCGGGAGCAGCCCGGGTGCTGGGAGGCAAGCCGCCCTTCCCAGCCATCCTACGGCACCTTGCCACTCCAGCAGCGCACTGGGGAACCAGTGCCCGGCCCCAGCTCACTCGTGGGATCGAGTTTAATGTTTAAGCACAGCAAGGCAACGGAGACGGACTTCTCTGTGCCGGCGGCTCACGGGGCCCGTGGCCTGAGAGGACAGCCATCTGCGGAGGCTCCGGGCTGTTTGTTCTCGCCATGTGTAGCCAGTTCGAGGCATTTAATGCTTGTAGAGCATCTTGACTTAATCTGTAGGCCAACAAACTGCGGCAGCGTGAGCGGAGATATCCCCGCTGCGTTTGCCATGTCAAACACATGGCGCAAATCATTTTGGTTTTGCTGCCTGCAACTTCCAAGTCACTTCAGCACAGGAACCTTTTTGATTTGGGTGAGTACCTTCTAATTGCTTCTGCTCTGTCCCAATAAACCGCGATCCTAACTGAGATCCTGGCCTTTGTTCTAGCAAGCTGAGCGGAAACAACTGGCCACCATGGGAACGGGAAATGGTATAAGAAGCTGAACGTGATCTGTGGAAAACATCTGCATAATAGATGATATCTCTGGATTGGGTGCTTAATGGGTGTTTCTTTGTCCCTGCCTCACAATAGGCTCTGAACTGAGACAGATGAAATATTAATAAGCAGAAAAGCAAAGACTATGATATGCACAAACCTAAGGCAGAACGGGAAGCTGCCCGGCTGCTCGGGTGTGAGCTGAGTTGTGTGAGGAGCAGCACCACACCACCCAGCCCAAAGGGGTCAACTCGCAGCAGGCACAGGGGAGAGACTAGATCTCCTGTGTGGGCTCCAGGGTTTCTTCTGAGGGCTTTAAGTTAACAGTAATCCAGATAAACCAGGTTAGAACTGACACCACAAACAAGCCAGATGCTGAATTCTACCTGTGGCTCATCTGCTTTCACAGAACTCCTCTTCCTTAAAAACAGCAGAAAATTTCCTTGCAGTTCAATCCATCAAGGTGAGTGCTCCACCAAGCAATGCAAAGGAAGAATAAACACGACAGCCCCAGAAAAAGGTGTGTGGGAAAATGAGCGTAGAAGCCCTGTGTCTTCCTCTGCAACCAAGGCTCCTTCACCCAAATTCCGGAACAAAGGAATAATTACTCCACCAGCAAAAATGCAACCAAAGTACATATATCTTAGCAATGGGGAGTGATTTATTTCCTCTCCCCTCCCTGCAAGATAAGGAACAAAGAGTGGGAAACATTTGTAATGCTGTTAAGATGAAGTACTTTCAGGAACTGAGGGCTCTTTTCACCAGCCATATACAGTTACTCCTTTTTTCAGAAGACATCAAGCGGTACAGATATTATTCTATTTGAATTTCTTAATACAGTTGCAGTATTTAAGGTGACACAAAATCCCTTTCAGTAGCCTGTCAGTTCCTGACCGACTGTTTGGGAGCACTTTATAGAAGACGGAGCGTTTTTGGCAAGCAGCAGGGAAAACAGTGCAAGAGGTGTTGCAGGAAACTTCATGGTCCATCATAAACACTTCCCCGGTCAACACGGTTTCAGTACTTTGAACAAACCATCTATTGAGTCTGGGACTGACGGATATGTGAAAAAAAGAAAAAAGCCACCTCTGCATGCAAAATATCATGCAAAGTATCTCATACATTAAAAGAGAGAGGAAAAAAAATCAAGGTAAAGAGAGTGCAGGCTCCCGGGTGGTACCTCACAAGTGCCTGTTCTCTGCCTGCTGTGGACCACTTTCATCTCCTATTTATTTTCATGGCAGTGTACTGTGCTTTGTCCCTCTCCATAAACACCTCTCCTGGAATTTGTTACCTGTGTTGTTCTAGAGAAGAAGAAAGACTGTGGCAGATCAGAGAACATGGAGCTGGGGCTTAATCCACCTGAGGACCTGGAGATTTAGGGCCATGGCTTTAAAACAGGTCTTGACAATGAAAGGCAGTGGAATAAACTGAGAATTGGCTTGAAACTTACTGTGGTACTGACTTCAGAGGCAATTGCCAGCTTTCTTTTAGAAAGCACAGCTCTTGGTAAGTGGGCATGCGGCATGGAGAGAGAGAGAGTGCGAGAGGAAAGGAGCAGCGTTCGGACAGCAGTGCAAGGTACAGAGCAGTACAGCTCCTCCCGAGGGACAAGGAGAGGCTTCCTTCCAGGAGAAGCTGCTTTCGAACAGTTCAAGCAGACAAGCAAGGGGAAGCGTCTCTGTACCTTGCAATATCCTTGGCAATCTGCTCGTTGAGGCAGTTGATGAAGGCAATGGAGTGGGTGCCAGAGATGTAGCTGCCGGTGACGGCAGAGTGCAGCTGAAGGGCGAGACTCCTCAGCACCGGGTACATCAGCAAAGACAGAGTCACCACCTGAAAGGCAACGTGCGTGAGCAGTGACGTTAGGTGAAACGCTGCATTTTGTAAAACTAAGCATTGACACCATCTGTGGCTCAGGAGGAGTGTCCGGGCTTCTTTCTTTCAACGTTACGGTAACGCTGGCTGTAATTTAAACGAAGGCACGTTCATAGGGAGATTCATTCCCCTCCAAAGGGGCCAATCTCGTACAGTGCCGAGTGCGGGGGGCAGGCAGGGGCAGATTTGGGGGCTGTATCTGCCCAGAGGTGCCCAGAGCTGTGCTGCGGCAGGGCACACCGCAGACTAGTGGGGGTTCCAGACCCCACTGCACGGCCTCAGCAGGCAGGGCTGGTTTTCCGAAGAAGAGTAAGGAGGTAAATCACCGACTGCCTCTGTTAAAACACATTTCTGTTACAAAAAGGGGTGAGAAGGAAACCACCAGGCGTGGCTCCCACATCAAGCACATCTTCTTTCCAGCTGAGGACACATCCTGCAGCCATCCTTTGGCTGTGTGCCCAGGGTGAGGCATCTCCACCTCTCCGGGAAACGGTGGGGACGGGACCCTCTGCTCCCCCGAGGTGCGGAAAGGAGGTGAGCAGTATGTCAGGGAGGGGAGGGATCTGGGTGTGGGAAACAGATTTGGGCTGGAGCCTGATGCAGGACTGGAGCCATGGGAAGCCTGGGGTAATACAGTCAGTGTCAGGACCCGGGGAGCTTTCCTCCTGCCCCACCAGCCCGGGATGATTCCTCTCTCCTACTGACTGAGTCTGCAGCCCACCCAGGCTATGACACAGGCTTGCACAGCCAGGCAAGGGGGGGATAAAACTTAAATGCAGGTTTTAAATTCACTTCATCTTAATTATCTGATACTAGCTGGACAGTGAAATTGGATCCTTTCAGGCACAGAAATCCTACGGAGCACAGCCCGGGTCTGCAGAGCTGCCTCTGTCCTGCCGGGTGCAGACATCAAGAACGTGCTCTCCGTGGACTGGCAGCGCAGTGGCAACAAGTTGGTTTTGCTGTACGTTAGATGCAGCTCCCGGCGAGCCCCTTGGCTGCTCCTTGTACTCACATGCCATAAACAGAGTCATGTAAAAATGTATAATTATCTCAGTGGGGATGTTGCTGGAATAACAAGGTTAATGTAGTGTGCTGAGTAATAGCTGAAGCAGGGTGCCCGTACCCGGGGCTGCAGCGCTCGCTGTCTCCGCACAGCTGCTCTTCTCTTTGTCTTTTGTCTTGTTTTTGAAATAAACAGCATCTGGACCTTATTCAACTGCAGTGATTTAAAAAAAAAAAAAAAAAAGCTTATAAGACCAAGGATATATTCCTTTTTTCCCTTTATTTCCACCTTCCTTTGTCCTCTGAAAAACCTCCCATTACAGGGACAATGTCAGAGGGGTTTTTTAAAAAAAGATTGAATTAAAAAAAAAAAATCTGTTCTCACCAGAAAGACAAGAACTCCTTTCCATTTGGAAAATGACTGATATTGGTTGTCTCCTCTTTTCCAATCCATCTGAGGAAACGTTCTTTGTTATCATCAGGTTTCTCATAATAATTTTTAGAGCTTCTTTTGTGCTCTTCTTTTCCACTGAGCCGTTTAACAAATATTATGCACCAAATCCCAGAAGCTACTCCGATAGTTACAAGCCAGACAGAGATATGCCGGGGTACCTGTTTTTCCAGATTAGAATGTAATCACGCTCCCTGCTCAGAAAAATAAAAATCCAACCTGTTCAGCACAGTGCTCATTAATCTTCTTGGAGATGTATGTGCATGTGATGAGGAAATCCCCATGAACATTTGTGATTAAATACTAGTACAAGAAGGACCATTTGGGGATGGGTTTTTTGGTGTTTTTCCTCTTTTTTTTTCCAAAAAGAAAGATAAACACCCACTTCCCCCCATTTTTTTTCCTCAGAATAATGGTATTTGCCAAGGGATGGTGCAAAAGCAAAGGAGTGAAACTTCTACCCGATAAACTGAATAAACTCGTGACTGCCAAAATGTTCCAGTGAACAAAACTGAAAAACCAGCTCTAAGATTTTCAGTATTTCACTGAAAAGCACTGACCAGCAGCAGGATAGCCGAGTTCAGAGAGCCGAAGGTTTCTGCAAGATTTGTCTCAGCTTTGATGAATGAAAACCAGCTTCAGGGTTTAAAATGACTGTGTTCGGACTTTTTGCCTACTTTTGATGAGGTTCTGGACATAACACCACGACCAAACACAACCTGTGGCAATCCTGAGCAGGCAGGGAGCTTCCTCAGCACAAATGGAAAAAAACCCTCCTGAGAAATTAGCTTTGCCCTGTGCAGAGACGGGGAATACATTCCTCCCACATCATCGCTTTATTTTTTATTTTCCCCTTTATTTTTTTCTTTTTTATTTTTTCCTTTTTAACTTTTTATTTTCTTTAGTTTTCTTTGCTTTTCATTTTTCCTTTATTTTCTTCATTTTCCTTTACTTGCTATTTTTTCTTTACTTTTTAAATTATTATCTTCCCCTTTTTTCTTTATTTTTTCTTCAGTTTTCTTTATTTTTTTTGCTTTTTATTTTTCTTTAGCCTTTTATTTTTCACTTTTTTCTTTATTTTTCTTTAAATTTTTTTCTTTACTTTTTCCTTTTTTCCCTCTCTTTGTTTTTTCCCTTTATTTTCCCCCACCCCTCGCTA
>VWZZ01008338.1:0-19009 GCA_013399095.1 Psophia crepitans | reverse complement strand
CTGCCGGAGAAATCCCTCCCTGCAGTGTCAGCACCGGGGGGCACCGGGCTCCCCCCGCTGCTGCTCGGGTGCTCCGAGCCGCTTGCTGGTGCCACTCGGCATTTTAATTGTCACAGAACCCCAGGCTGGTGTGGGTGGGAAGGGACCTCCCAGCCCCCCAGTGCCACCCCCTGCCATGGGCAGGGACACCCCCACCAGCCCAGGCTGCCCAAAGCCCCATCCAACCTGGCCTTGGGCACTGCCAGGGAGCCAGGGGCAGCCACAGCTTCTCGGGGCACCCTGTGCCAGGGCCTCAGCACCCTCCCAGGGAAGGATTGCTGCCTCCCAGCTCAGCTCCAGCTCCCCTCCTGCAGCTTCAGACCATCCCCCCGGCCCTGTCACCGCGCTCCCTGACAACCAGCCCCTCGCCCCTGCCCGCGCCGGGGCCCTGCACTCTGGCGCAGACACGGCTGCGGAGCTGCCAAGCCCTGTGGTGGCGCTGGGGCCTAACGGAGCGCTCCCTCCCGCTCACGCTGTAACTCCAGGAAAACTGGTCGCCAGCCGCGGGGCTCAGCAGCCCCAGCCCGGGCCTAGCCAGGAGCCCGGCGGCCGAGCCGCACCTCTGGGGCGGCGAAGCTGGGGACGCGCTGCCCGCACGGAGGGCGACTCAAGGAAGAAGGACGTACCGCCGCCGCCATTTTGTTTACGGCGTGGCGGACGCGAAAGGGGCCCTTGGCGACGGCGCGGCGGTTGCTAGGGGCGGCGGGCTCTCGCGATACTTCCCGGCGGCGCCAAGATGGCGGAGGCGGTGGTGGAGCTGCTGGAGCGGGCGGCGCGGCGGGAGGCGCCGCTGGAGGAGCTGCGGGCCCTGCGCCTGGCCGTGCAGGCCGTGCCGCCCGCAGCCCTCCGCGCTCGCCTCAGCGACGACCACCTGGGAGCCCTTTTCGCCCTCCTCAGCGTCAATGACCGGTGAGTGGCGGCCCCGCGGGCCTCTCTCGGCCGGGCCGCCTCCCCTCTCCCTTTCCTCAGGAGCGCTGTGGCTCCCGCTGCTGCCCCGTCTCCTTCTCCGCCCTCCTTCGGGGGCCTGGCACAGCTGAGGATCTGGGGGCACTGGGCGGCGGCCGCCCCCTGAAGGGCTTGGTTTTCTGTCCGTCCCGCGCAGGGAGCAGGTCTCTGCCTGCGTTTCCATCCTGGAGAGGCTCCTGCAGGCCCTAGACCCGGTCTACGTGATCCAGAACCTCAGAGCAGAGCTTCAGAAGGGGCTCTTCCACCCCGATGACTCCGTGAAAATCCTCACCATATCTCAGGTACGGGGTTTTTCCGCCAGGAGGAAGGCACAGGGCTTTGTCTTGAGCCAGGCTGGGTTAGTCTTAATCTGTTACTGTTGTTTCACGTCCTAATTTGTGACAAAAGTACTGCAAGTGTTATCTGCAGGAATTGTGCTCATACAGGCTCGTGCAGTTTTGGATTAATGCTGTGCGTGCGATGCGTTGGTGTGTAGTGATTTCTGATGTGCAGGTTAAATGTAATGTATAAAACTATGTCTTGACAGAATTAGCTTGTAAATGAACCTTCTGAGTGTCGTGGACCATCACATGTTCTGGGTAAAGCTTTATAAGCAAGGCCTGACAGCAGGTGCCCTGAGAATTAGATGCAGCAACATTTTGATACTCCAGGATACTTTGAACAGTATTATGGAAATACTGCAGAGAAACAGGCAGTAGTAACTTGGTACTTGTTGCAATTTAAAGGAATAGAATTGTGGAGCGGTGTAGTTTGGAATGGATTTCTAGAGGTTTCAGGTCCAGCCTCCAGCTAGAATCAGGGCCAGCTTGCAGCAGGCTGCTCAGGGTGTTGTCCGATTCAGTTTGGAGTATCTCCAAAAATGGTGATGCTGTCAGCCTGGGGTAGCTGTCCTGGTACTTTAATGTCCGTCATGGTGGAAAAAGTTTGTTTTAACATTATATTCTATGATTATTTGTGTCTTTAGGTTGGGAGGATTGTTGAAAATTCAGATGCCATTACAGAAATTCTCAACAGTCCTGAATTGCTACGGCAAATCATAAATTGCATTGGTGGAGAGAAAATAGCAGTGGCTAAAGAGGTAAGCATTGCTTGCTCTTTTTTTTTCTTCCTCTATAAACTGGTGTGGACGCTGCAGAGAACAGTTTTTCTACTGTGCCTGAGATGACAGCATCTACTCTTTGAAGAAAAGAGAGCTTATCTTGTTTGAAAGGTGTTCTAAGCATGTAGGTGTCCTAAGCCCAGTGTCTTTAGATGGGATAAAAGGTTTACCCAGAACTGTTTTTTTCCAGTAGCTGTTGATGCTAAAGTGAACTCATAAATCTGAATTTCATGCAGGGGTCATAGTAAACATACCTAGCTCTATTCTCATTAAAAAGTGAGTCACAATTAAAATCAGATGTGTAACATGATTTAATATGTTAGTAAAGAACAACGAAGCAAAGTCAGATTATCTTGGATTTTCTTCTCTTTGTGTTTTTCTTACAATGAGTTGTTTTTGTTTCCAGGCCATCAAATCTCTCTCAAGAATAGCACAAACGCGAGATGGCCTAGAGGCTTTATTCGTGAGCAGCTTGTTGAGTGACTTGAAAAATGTCATGGCAACAAATGATGTCGTTCGATACAGAGTATATGAGGTAGGGATGCCATCGATGTTAGCATTTGAGTGATGTGGTACTGCGGTTCTCAATTACCGTCTGCATTTTATGGCTTGCTTTTAAATTCGTATTCATTGCTGCTTTACAAACTTTTCCTCTGTGTTTTGCCAAGACCGGAGAGTAAAGCGGTGTTGGTCCCCATCCCCATGTAATGTCATAACTTCTTTTTCTCAGTTTGTGGTGGAAAAGTGTGAGGTACTGGTTACATCTTTTATTTTCTAACTTGTGGTGCCTAGGGCTACACAGAGTTACTAAACACAGAATGAAACTTTTGTTTCTCTGAAAGTAAAATAGTCTCTGTAGTCTCTTAACCTTTGGATGTGAAGTGGTGTTGACACTTCTGGAGGGGGGAGAAACAGAGAGATGCCCAGTGTGTCGCTCTAGATACATATGGCAAGGGAGAAATAATGCAATTTAGCCATTCTAGAGCTTTATGGGGATAGCAGTGATGATCTTCCGAGGAAAAGATGCCTGTGAATAGAAATCAAATGCTCGTGCTGCAGACTTGGAACTCCGTATGAACCTGTTTCAGGCAAACATTTAGGTTGATTATGAAAACATCATGAAATGCTGTATTTAATATATACATAGGGTTAGTCAGCATTGCAGTGTGTATTTGGCCGTTTCTGTGAATTGTTAACTTTGTAATGTTTTTAAACAATCTTCCCCCCGCCCTTCCTGTGCTTTTATTTAGTTAATTGTTGAGATATCTTCGGTGTCTGCAGATTCATTAAATTACTGTGCAAACAGTGGATTAATATCAGAGTTAATGGGAGAGCTGACTGGAGATGATGTGCTGGTCAGGTATGTTGGTAGTGAGTTTGCCAATAAGACTTCCCCTATTATTAAAACTCGTGTTCAGTCTCAAAATAGCCCTCTTTAAACGTATTTGTGTGTCTTTCCCCTTAAACCCTTTACAAGAAAACACCTAATTTACTTTGTCTTAAGCAGCCTTGAATGTAAAGTACTATATATGTAAACTTGCGAACCAAGATGAAGTTTTGCTGGCAGAACTGTAACGCTGGGCTGCAGTGTAAACATTTTAGAACTCTTTTCAGCTGTACACCTGAAGTAAGAGAGCTCAGCTTGAAGGAATGATGGATAGTTGGAGTAGTTTGGTTTTTTGTTTGGGGTTTTTTTTTGTCTTAAGGGTAGAAAATCTGTTTTTTCTTTGTCACCAAGTACTTCTGAAATAAGCCACAATACCTGTTTGTCTGTTACAGAGCTACGTGTATAGAGATGGTGACCTCACTGGCCCATACGCCGCATGGGCGTCAGTATCTTGCTCAACAAGGAATTATTGATAAAATTTCGAACATCATCGTTGGTGCAGAGTCTGATCCTTTCTCAGGCTTCTATTTACCAGGTTACATCACGTGTTTCTTCTTTCCAGTGTTTAACTGCTTGCTTTTATTAATGGGTTAAATTGAGAGGACTATTAAGCCTCTGTTTTGAAAGCTCATGCAAGTTTTTGAATATTAGTATGTGTATGTTCAGCAAAAAATGCTGAAGAGCAGTCTAACTCATGAACGATATTACTCATCAATAGTGGTAGTATGGGTAAGCTCTGAAGAGACTGTGCTATAGGTTTGAAGTTTGTTTTATTGTAGTATTTTTTTAATGCAGTTGGGAGGACAGTTGTTGCATCATGAATGAAGTAACTTCCAAAAGACTGGTTTGTTCCTAAGATCTGTCCTTATTCTGAGGCCTTTCACAATCAGTATTCAGATTTAATAAGACTGTTTAATGTAAGATTGTTTCACTGCTAATGTAAGTTTAATTTTGACATTGCTGAAGCTCTTGTTCTTCCACTCTGATTACCTTTTTGTCTTACTCTTTCAGGATTTGTTAAATTTTTTGGAAATCTGGCTATTGTAGACAGTCCGCAGCAGATCTGCGAACGATACCCCGTCTTTATGGAAAAAGTCTTTGAAATGGCAGAAAGTCACGATCCGACCATGATTGGAGTGGCTGTGGACACGCTGGGAATCCTGGGATCAAATGTGGAAGGCAAACAGGTTTTACAGAAAACTAGTTAGTATCAGGTTGTTTTTTTTCTTCAAGAAAACGTTCTCAGTATAATATACAAGAGTGGTTTGATGTAATAGAGGAAGGAATTGAGACATGTATGTATTTATCTAATAATCGAGGGTGTCGGTAGCCGCGCTGTAGCAGAGCAGGTGCCAGGCGTGGCAGTGTGAGATGCCTGGCAGCCAGAACTCTGGTTTCACAAGCGTGGTTCCAGTTATTCTTTCCTAGTGAGCGGCACCATACGAATAGTCAGTAGCTGTGTTATTTTAGATTCCTCCTGTTTCTGCTGATGTCATGACCTTCTCACCAAGATTAGAAAAATAAGAGCTATCGTGTAATGATGCTTTCTGTAAAGACTGCACTATTTCTCTTGACATAAAACTGTTCAGAGGATTCAGAGTAGGTACCAGACTTCTTGCTGCTAGTCTGAGCTTTGGTTTTGAGTGAAGATCTGTATTAGCAGATAGCTGTTGGAGCGTTGTGCAATGGGATTGACGATTTCTAATTAAAAGTGTGCTGGGGTTCACGCTGCCTAAGATAACTCAATTATGAGACGTATAACTTCCTTTTGGGAAGCGTTCAGATACTCTGGAGAGTCAATGTAAAAGCTTTGGATTTGTCTATTTTGGATCCGTATGAAGCAAAGAGAATTGTACGCTGCTTTTATTATAGCAGATCAAGAAGTTGCCTTTCTCAGGTTTAATGTACAACACTTCCTACCATTTAATGTAGTATAATGGGACTGACAGGTAACTGCTCTCCTGTAGAGGTCTGTCTGAATTATTTGTTTTTATTTTCAAAGGAAGCAGATTTCAGAATCTGTTAAACAGAATAGGGCACCAGGCAAAGAATGCCCCCACGGAGTTACGGCTTCGGTGCTTGGATGCGATTTCATCTCTTCTTTACTTGCCTGTAAGTTTGTGGTTTGATTTGTGTGTGTGTTTTTTCACTCTACAAGAATGAGATTATTGTGCATCTGACTAATTGTGTGAAGACTTTTTGCAGCATCTAACTTAGGTACAAGTGGTGGCTCTCCAGTATTCTGAGTCATCATCTTTACTGTTTTGAAATTCCCTGATTTGTTTGTTTGCCTAAAGTTTGAGTTTGTTTTTAAGAAGCCAGGTGTTCTGAAATCTGTTTATAAAACATGAAGTTAAGGCATCATTGGCAAGGGAATGAGAGTAAACAGTGTAATATTCTTGTGCTTTAAAGGGATAGTTGCGAAGTGCTTTAATCCCTGTGTGTGTTGTTTAGATCCAGGGATTTGGTTTTAATAGTGTAGCTCTGAGCGAGTAAGCCGTTTTCATTCGTCTTGCAGGACCGCACTCAAGCACGGCACTTCTCTTGTGTATTGAAAGCAATTTGTTTAAATCTGTCCTCCAAGCTAAATGAAAAGTAAAAGGCCGTTTCTTCATTCATGAAAATAAGTTGAAAATGTAAACTACTTTAGTTTAATCTGCGGGTGGTTTGTTTTAAGTAATTTCTGTATCTATTGAACATCTACTGAAAACTTGGAAGCTTTTCGTTAGTATCAGGTTGCTCTTTCATGTCTGCACACTTCTCTGATGTGTATAGCCAGAGCAGCAGACAGAAGACCTTTTGAGAATGACCGAATCGTGGTTCATGTCCTTGTCTAGCCAGCCGTTGGAACTCTTCAGGAGCATCAGTACTCAGCCGTTCCCTGACCTCCACTGTGGGGCTTTACGGGTGTTTACTGTAAGTGCGTTTGTTTTTAATCTCCAAGTAGTGAATTGTATTGTCATTCAGTCTGTTGTTTGGTTTGTTTGGTTTTTTTTTTTTAAAGGTAATGCCACAAACTTCTTGTTGAAGCTCTGAGGTAGTCAGAAATAAGGCCTTTTCGTTGTGCCCCCCCGCATTCACCATTTAAATACTGCAGCAGACATGTCATGGCTGTAATGTTCTTATAAATTGGAGAGGGGGAAAAAATGGAAGCAGCACCCTAGAGCATAGCTGTTGCTATCGGAGGCACTGCTGTGATAATTCACTTAACACTTTAAATATAAGCACTGAGCTGTTCTTGTTTTCCAGTGTTAAACCCCGCTGCTTGATCTGGGCGGTGGTTCTGCAACTGCTGCATAGGATGGATACCCCGTTTCATTTTTTCTATTCCTTGGCTATCTGTGTAACAGCCTACTTGTGTAAATGTGTTTTGGCTTTTAAAAATGAGGTGTTTCCCTCTCCCCTCTTCTGCCTTCATGTTTAGGCTATTGCAAATCAACCGTGGGCCCAGAAGTTGATGCTCGACACGCCGGGGTTTGTGGAGTACGTCGTAGACAGATCTGTGGAGCCTGACAAAGCTTCGAAGGATGCCAAATATGAATTGGTTAAGGCCCTTGCAAACTCTAAAACCATCGCGGAAATCTTTGGAAATCAGTATTACTTGAGGCTTAGGGCTTACTTGCGTGAAGGCCCGTATTATGTTAAAGCAGTTTCTACCACAGCCGTGGAAGGAGCAGAGTAATGTCACTGGTGTCTTGGTTCCCCTTCTTGCAAACCGTGTTACTGAACTAGGTGTTACGATATAAGGTGTAAGGACTCCCCACACTGGAGTTTCTCTAGATTGTCTCTCTAAAGGAATGCGAAGCACTTTGACTCTGTTTGAGATGAGTCATGAGAGCAAATCAAAACCTCTAAGGGCACAGCATAATTTCCCATAGAATGTCACAGCAGAAGTTCTCTGTGTACTGTTGTGAGGCAAGTAACCGAGGTAAGCACTCTACCTACTGCTGGCTGCTGTGTGTTATTTTACAGAAATTATCAGTGTTTAGTTAAACTGTTCTTGGGTTTGGAGTTCCTGTCGTGTTTTCTCAGTAGATCACAGTTCAATTAAAAAAACGCCAAAACACCCAGAGGTTTGTAACCTTGGATGCTGCCATAGTTTCTCTCTTTTTAATTTTTTTTTTTATATCTGCCAAAGTTGGCACTTGCATGGAACATGCTCTTCTAGCCAGTCCTATTCAGTCAGAAACTCTGTTGGTAAGAATAAGCTGGTAACGTTCTGTCCACATGAGGGAGTACGAACTGGATTCTCCTCTGTTTTCAACTTGCTGGATGTAAGTCTTGCTTGAATAAATAATCCTAAATATTGTTTACATTTTATGCTGAGGATGAAAAAAAGCTTTTAGCCCTGTTAAAAAAACCCCAATGCACGCACTAGTGTATAAAACCAAATGGGAGCTCTGTCTCCCTTGTTGACTGCAAGTTTGTACGGCAGCTCGCTTTACTTG
Source organism: Psophia crepitans (assembly GCA_013399095.1). Classification (NCBI taxonomy): domain Eukaryota; kingdom Metazoa; phylum Chordata; class Aves; order Gruiformes; family Psophiidae; genus Psophia; species Psophia crepitans. The sequence goes on along the minus strand of VWZZ01008338.1, from coordinate 11,070 downwards.
CTCAAAAGGAGCGTGAGCTATAGCACTACAAGTCTACTTCAGAACCAAACCTTGAATTGTTTACACTATTTTTTAATGGAGATGATTTTTTTAAAAATTTTAAATGTTATTTAAAAAAAGTATGACTTTAGTTGCCTGAGCTAGAAGCAAAGGGGTAAGAACATAAAGCTTCCGTGCTTAAAGGCATAAATTGAATTAGGAGCGTGGAGATGTATCTTCCTCTGAAGATGGTCAGGTAGCTGCGGATGCGATGCAAGACTAGCTGGAGGCTAGTGACACGATGTGTCTGTCCATAAACAGAGACCACAATGTACTTTATGCAAAAGGTTTATATTATTTTTGTTGGGGACCCAAGAAATAGATCTGAGTAATAGCTGTGGGGAGCATAATGAAACATGAAATTATTACTTGTGGGCTTGTTTTAGTAGTGTGTCGAGTCAGGTATTTCTCTCTGGAAAGTACTCGCCCCATGTCCCCGCTCTGCCCGGTGAAGCAGGATGCCCTAGTCGGGCAGGAACTCTTTCCTTGCAGTGGCTTTCAGCTGCAGCCGAGGTGACGGCGTTGCCTACCAGAAACGCCTGGCGAGGGGTCCAAGTGGGCGCAGAGGAGCAGGGTGGCGGGGGAAGATCCTTGGCTGTGTAGTAAGCTTTCTGAACACAGGTGACCTGCCTTGTTGCTTATGATCTATCATGTTACCATCCAACCTTATGCTACTGCTACCGCTTTCATGATAGGTGCACGTAATAAACATCTGCTGGTGAGAAATGCCGTACACAGTGTCTCATTTGTGAACGGAGAGGGCACAGAAGCTTCATGAATCCTGCATCCAGAAAAAACATGAAAGCACTAAAAAGGAAGTGACAGAGGGTGTAGAAGTCCTTAGTTTGCACTTGTATTGGACAGTTCAGCTTTGTTATTTTAGGTGGCTTTGTGTGCTGGGAGCTCTGAGCTGTATATGAAAATCTCAGTAAAAGAAATCAATATCTAAACCTTTTCTGCAATTCATGAGTCTCTTCCATGTGTGTTTTCAGCTGCTGCTTTAGAAGGCTACACTGTGTGCTACGTCTTTAGCATCTGCTTTGCATGGTGTGTTTGCCAAATACAATATTTTAGAATACACAGAGATGCCAAACAAGGGGATTTTTTAAACATGCACATATGCTTTATTTGGTTGAGCTTTGAGCTGAACGTTCCCGTTAATTGATCAGACACCCCTCGTTATTCACGTGTAGTTCCCTACCCATCCTGTGTATTGCCGTACGGTTTGCATGTTGCTGCTCGTCTGTCTTACATACAATGGAAAAAAATTGTGTTGTCCCTTTCCTCCCCCCTCTGTAAAGGAGCAGGTGGAGATAACTGAGGGAAAACCAGAGGTGAAGTGAGGTAACATGCTAAGCTTGACAACTCGGCTGCAAACCAAACCCCCAAACCGAAGCTCATCACTTGGCCCTGGTTAACAGGCAGCATGAGGTGGTACTTGGGAATTGCGGAGCCTTCAGGGCACACCTCCCACCCCTTCGGTCCCAGCGGGAGGAGCAGAGGGGACCTTAAAGCCCCCGTGGGTCTGTCGGGCTGCGGAACCGGTCTGTCCCAGCCAGTCCTTCTGTGGCTGAAAGAGCTGACGTGAGGGAGTTAATCTGGGGATGTGGGGACGAGTGGGGTTTGTGCTCCGTGGCTGGTTCCTAATTTGGGGGGTTTTTATGCATTGAATAAGGTGGGTGTTACCAGCACGCTGGTGAATTTGTTCTGACTCCACCGCGGGCGCCGCTCTCCACCGTAACGAGCCAGCACTGAGCTGCTTGTGTTGTGTTCTCTGGTGCTGTGACTGGCAGAAATGCTGGAGTCTTTAACAGCTGAGTTCGGTTTCTTGCCTAGGATGGCCCCGGGCTGTTTCCCTGAGCAATTCCCATGGTGGTTCAGTGTCTGCTCCCACTTCAAGCTGCTTTGTAGTTTCACGGCGTGGCAGAACAGGCTGCTCGGAAGTGGCTGCCTTTGGTGGACCGAAAGATTCCCCTTCATTACAAAATATTTTGGAAGGACGTGATGCCTCAGATAAAAATGCAGAAGGACCTTTGGCATAAAGTAGAGGACTTCAAAAGTCTGGAAGACACTGGATACAGACAAAGTATCGTGGAATACTCTTTTTTACTTGCATGCACAGGCTTGTAGGTACTCGTGTAGAGCGCATCCAGTTCTCGCTGCGGTAACACTATAGCATCGAGAATTTGTTTGCTGTTGAAGGGAAGAGAGCTAACTGAGAGATCCTTATTACTGAATGTTAACAAGACAAAGCAGCTGGTAAAAGAAAATGCAGGCTTTCTTCAGCAAAGTTAAATCTTAATCAACAAAATGGAGAACCTCAGTTTTTATTCTGTCTAAGTTAAACTGTTTGAACTTATCAATGTAGGTCAATACCTTGCAGGACACCAGACCGTAGTAAGTTTCCAGCAATGAGCAATCCTTCCCATCGCTTGTTTCCTTCCAGTCTTTAAATAACTCGTCCTCTTTCATGTTGGAAGAGGTGAAAATGAATTTATAGCAGCATCGATTGTAGCTGATGTGTTTTTCCCCAGAAAACCGGGAGCTGTGAACGGGAGTGATGCCAGCTTTTTTCGCACAGATTCCGACAAAGATATCGGGGGGCACCGAAACTGGCACCTCCTTGGCGGCCACGTACACCTTGCGAGCAACGTCCTGGGACATGACGAAAGCGCTTCCGTCGCAGTAGTCTGGGTAAAACTCTGCTGAGTAGTGATGGATGGGAACAAAGCCAGGGCTGGCGGGGTCTCTGTCGGGCACTCCTTGGTGAATGACCCTCCCCAGGTAAACGTCCTCGAGCTGCGTCAAGCTGAGCAAGTACCCGGCCAGGCTGGGAATACCGACAAACATGTTCTCGTCTGTTTTAAGAACGTACCTTGCATGGGGACAGAAAGTCACCGTCCACTCCAGGCTCATCAACATCTTCTGTGTCTGCGTCTCGGGGGAATCGATGAAACTGCCTTCGATAATGTCTCTGTGCTTTTGAGACTCATCATTGATCTGCAGCTGGGTGGTTACTGAAGCCGGCTTTCCTAAGGCAAACAGAGTGAGGACAGCGTAACCTCTGGCGTCTGTCACGTTGCCCCATGTCTGCCTGATCACGTTGCGCCTCGTCCTGTTTTCTGGGCTACTGCAGACGAGAATGAGCAAAAATATCTCTTGATAGGAGCAAGTTGCTGAACTGCTGACAGTGTAAGAGAGATTGGCCTTTAGAGGATCCATAGCCAGCTTCCTGGCCCTCTCCCTGATTTCGAGAGTCTTTGCGTCGGTGTAAGAAAGAGGTAACGACCGCAGGAAGTATTCCTCCAATAAATCCGCTCCAAAAAGCAGCGCGTGGAAAAGCAAGACATTAAAGAGAATGAAGCACCACTGGTGAGTCCGGAGCCTGCAGAGCGTCATCTGGGGAAGAGAAGACGTGAACACTGAAATTCTCTTGCTACTAGAACAGAAAGGCTTTTCTGCGTTTTATAATATTCACGCAAAACAGAATCACGACTTTTAGACCGTGGCCTTTGCGTTATTAGTGTAAGGCTCTTTTCCTCCTAGAAACTTAAGCAGCCCCACTTCTTGAGGCACAGCGAGCTCCCAAGCTGAGGACGGAAGTTCAGAAGGCTTCTCTCTACGCATCCATGCGTGGAAATACCGAGGAATAACTCGCTGCTGATATTTTCTGGCTGTTTTTAACCTATTACTGAAGGGCTGAGATGCCAGCGTTAATGTCTCCTCAGAGGAGAGCCGTTGGTACTTGCCCTGACAGCACCTTGTGGTGCCAGCAGGGTAGGAAGCCGAAGGGAAAGTCGTTATTCCTGCTGCCCCAGAGTGCCGAGCTGCTGAGCTCCGGGCCGACGCTCTTACCTGCATGGCGCGGGCGTTCTCCCTGCAGCAGGGTCTGCGTTCACGGCGGAGACGGTTTCTCCCTGGCAGAAATGGGGCAGCGTCTGTATCTGGGTCTGCAGGATCCTGTTACTGCCCGGTACCTGGAGATGGTGGTTTCCACCTCGCCGGCCTGTGGGAGGAAAGATGATCCCAGGGGACGATCGTGTTGCAGCGGTGTAAAACAAAGCAAGCAGAACCGTAGCCTATCCCTTTATTAATTTCTGAGACAAATGCTTGGACTTACTGGGTAAAACAGGTGCCTGGTACCCTTGTGGAGCTGTGCCAGGCCTGCCAGTGTACTGCAGCTTTTCTGGTTTGTTTTTGTGGGTGGTTTGGGTGTGGGTTTTGGGGTGGGGTTTTTTTTGTTTTGGTTTTAAGTTTAGAATCGTGCCATTTTGGTGGTGTTTCCCCTACCCAGGGCAGCTGACCCCTGCACTGGGCACTCTGCCTCTCCTGAGAGGGAGGAACAGTGGCCAGGAGGCTGGGGGGGTTTTGGTGTGTCCCCCTCCAGCATCCCCGCACCGAGGCTGCGGAGCGTAACAAGCTGTGCTGGAAGGTGTCTGCTTTCTGTCCGCGGAGTGTCACCCCGTGGTCTTAAATGACTGTACGCGTTTATGCTTTTGTGGTGGTGAAGAGCTGCAGTGACCCACCCCTGGGCAGGCTCCTGCCACGGCGGCGGCCTCGGCTGCGCCGGAGCGTCTGCGTGTTAATGTTGGCACAGCCGCGAGCTGCGCTGGAGCGGACTGGGCTGGGGAGCTGCAGGGGACTGGGAGCGCTGGAGGGGGAAGTGCCAAAGACACCACAAACAGGATGGAGGTGTCAGCGGGGGTGAGAGTTGGGTTTGGCAGCAGGTCTGTGGGGCCTGCGGAGCACCGAGGGGGGAGAGGGGCTGGCAGGTCCCCAGCAGCTCCCTGGGGAGGGCAGGTGGAGGGTGTGGGTGGTGGCGATGGTGCTGTTCGATGGGCAAATTGTAGCGGGGGGGTGTCAGCCTTCATCAGCACGAGCGTGGGAACTCCGGCCTCCCTGTGAGAGCAGAGATGCCACGGTTTTATTTTATTTTTTAAATTTTGAAAAGATTTCTCATAGGTAAGGGTGCATTTCTGTCACTGCATCCTTGGGTGAAAAGGTGCAAGGAGAATGCAGCATGGCTGTGGTTTGCCTTAGCTGTGTGTCCTGCAAAGGTGTGATGCTCTGACCATTGCCATCCTCCCTGAAGCATCCTTAGGGGAGCCTGCATCAGCCAAATGTCCCAGGGAGATGGAGAGGAGCTTTGATTTCTGACTTGGGCTGACCAAGGGTTAATCCCCTAGTGCTCCCTCAGCCCTCCCAGCGCCTGCCCCTTGGTCTGTGGTAGTCTGGGGAGATCTTTTCCATGTGTTTTGGGAAATCTGTGTTGATGTATGGAGCAGATGGAGTTACAGAAGAAACCAGGTCCCCAAAATGTGGTCACAGGTTGGAAGTGGATCATGCCCCTCTGGAAGATGGCCCAAACTCACACAGCGTGTGTGTACCAGCGCAGACCTCGGCCTTAGGCCCTCCAAAAATGGGAAAAATTCGTTTCACAGAGCTTTGTGGCCCAGCTGACACATGCTTCATCTGGACCAGCCTCACACTCATTGTAATCCTTGCAGAAGTTGTGCTTTGAAGCTTGGCAAGCTGTCAGCACGGGAAGTGTCAGTTAAATGTGTTCTCTGCAATAAAAAGCTAATAAGGAAGTATTTTTCACGTATAATAATACAGCATTGTAGCCCCAGATACACATTCTGGGAAAAAAAAAAAATTCCTCCTTTGAAGATGCGCTGTCTCCAGCTAAACCATTTAATAAGCAAATAAATACTAGCATTTGAAACCACTTCCATTAAAAATATTGGCTTTCCCAATTGTGCGTTTTTAGAATAATAATAAAACCCACATGTGTATCATCCCCGTTGCAATTACGCCCAGCGTGGTGCTCGCAGTCCTTCTGAAGTCATTTCTTTAGCACTGCTTCGTGGTGGCTGCAGGAACTTCAAACAGTCGCTGGCATCGCGTGCGTAAGATTCACACCATCCGACCGCCGCTGGGGCGCGGGCAGCTCGCGGGCGTGGGGCTTTGTTTATCCAAAGAGCCTGGCCGAGTCCCCCCGGGGGAGAGCTGAGCAACAGAACTGCGAAGGCTGCTGAAGGGTGGAAGAACGGATCTGGGAGCCCCACAAACCGCCGCGGCTCCAGGGAGTTTGCCTGGGGGTGATCCCTCCATCGCCTTTAAAACCCTTCGTGCACTGCAGCTCATGTATGACCTTATCTCACTTTCTGGATGGGTAAAGTCAAACGCACTGAGGGAAAACCTCCCTCCCAGTGAGATCCGAGAGTTTCCTTAGGAAGAGTGAATCCAGCAGCCCAGGGTGGCTGAAGTCAGGTCAGCCTGGGGAAGGGAGTGCTGTTCCTATGGCTTCACTTAAACCCTGAAAAATCTTGTGGGCGTAAATTAGGGAAACAATGGAGAAAGCAGATGTTCCTGAGCCTTAGGGCTGTAATCTATGCAAGGTATTGTCATGTTTTCCTTAAATTTTATGTTCAAACAAACCTCATTACAGGAGCAGGGATGTACCAATAATGCTGTAGACAACTTACCCTACGAATGGTGAGTGCTTCACTGAAGGATGTTTGGGTTTGATTGTTCAGAGAGGACAAGGCCCTGAGCTCCTGTGATCCCCAGAGATAAAAGCAGAGATGCCCGCAGCGCAGTGGGGGATGCTGGTGAGCCGGAGCAGCCCGGGGCCGGTGCTGCGGGGTGGGCAGCTGTGCTGCGAAGCGCTGCAGGGGAGCAGCTTTACCCGCAGCTTCCTCAGCTGTCTCTTAAAGCCTCCTGTCTTCCCTCCCAACGCTCTGAACGTTTGGAAGGGGCGGAGCGGAGCCCCACGTGTTTCTATTCTATTCTACTCTGCTTCGGGAAAATGCGAAGGCTTTGGGTGACGCACTGTTTTCAGGCAATGGCAAGGGCGGGTGGACAGGGTTTATTGGGGAAAACCAGTGAAAATGATTTTCTCCAAAGTAAATTTGCTCAAATACAAAAGCCCGAGCTCTGCCTGCCCCAGGTGTTTGTGTGTCCTTCCCTGAAGGGTAGACACCCCTCTCCATCCCTGCCACCGGCCTCCCTCCTCTGAGGCTCTTCCCAAAAGCCGGGTTGATTCCCACAGCCTTTCAAATCTTCGCTCAACTGCTCCCACTCCAGAGATGCGCCAGATCCTGTTTGCATAGCCCATCTGTAGGCAGGCGGTTCCCCTGGCACGACAGCCTCTGCTGCTCGTCTCATTTTAAGGGTCAGAGAGGACCCGAGTCCCAGGGCACCCTCCTTCAGCCGCAGAGGTCTGCCACATCCCCGGCCGGGATGCTCCCGGAGCGCAAAGCGCCTTCCCCGTGTTTCGGATCCTGCCCTAAGGGTCCCCTCTATTTACAGCCTGCCTTTTGCAGTGCTCCACCAGCACACGCAGCCCCGGTAGCGCAAGGGGATGGGAAGGGACTTGTCTGGTTCTTAATAACGGCATCAGTTGCAATAAATAAGGGAGACAATTGTTTTGGTCTTAGTCACCTAATAGCAATGTTTTTGCTTAAAGAGATGATTCAGCTCTCGCAGGCAATCCTTCACCTGAAGCTCTCCATGAGGCTTGGGAGACGACGGAAAAGGAGGCTTTACAAAAGTTACACAGTGTGCGTTTCATTTGGGTTTTGATATTTAGCATTCCTCCAGGTGTTAAGCATAAGTGGAAAACTTAAAAACAAACCGGAGTGCTGGCACGTCAGACAATAGCTTAGCCGCTCCTGGCACACAAATGAGGGTGTCTTTCCTTCCCATTGAACGGCTCCATTGTCTGGGTTAAAAACATGTTTTTATAGCCAAGCTCCTAGCGTTCATTTTTCCTTTGCATACGTCAGTCTTGGAGTTACAGAGCTCAATCTTTTTGTACGGCTGTGTTTGTTGGATTATTACTTCTTGAGTTTCACAACAGCTTTGACAACTAACTACCGCTGTACTTCGTGACGCAGACAGCTAAAGCCCTCTGTGCGTGCTGCAAGCGCTGCATCAGCCCCAGGAGTACGGAGCTAAAGGTGAGCTGAACGGGCAGAGCGTGGGCTTGTGAAAAATGTCCAGTTGCACGGCCACAGGGTCCAGCCCTTGGGCCAAGCTGGTTCCTGAGAGGTTGTTTCTCTGCCCAGACATCAACTCAACAGAGAAGTTGCCTGCTTTGCAGCCGACCAGAAGCTTTCCCCTCGTTAGTCGTTTTCACCGTGCGCCATGCAGGTTACCCTGCCTTGCGCCCTGATTCCCTGAAGTTATGCGCAGGCTGAATTTGTGCCTGTCAAATCCAGATTGCACATGAAATTAATTCGACGTGCATAACATCCAAAGTGTTTGAGTCTTCAGTCAAGATCCACCTTGATTAAATTCAGTCCCCCCTTTGACAGTATTTGCAACTGGGAGCAGATCGGACGCTGCCACACCTGACCCCAGGGCCGTGCTGTAGCTGCAGCGATGCTGGGCAGCAAGCTGGTACATTTTTTCCTTCTGGGGAGCTCCTTGCCCTGGGTTGGTGGGTGTGCATGTACGTGTGTGTGCCCCGTACCCAAAAATGCAAAGCTTGCCCAAGGTCATGGAGGGAAACGGGCACCGAGTGCAGGTCCTGGGGCTCGTGCTATGCCCCAGCCCATCCTCTTGGGTCCCACAGAGCTGCGCTCCAGTCCTGTGGAGCTGGGGGGTGCCCCAGGGATGGAGAGGGGGCTGCAGCCCCCAGCCACAGCCAAGGCTCCCCCTGGTGAGGCTGTGCCCTATCACCCTCTGGCAGGGGGCTGTCAGGGAGCTTGAGCAGGACAAGGACACCCTCCGACATGAATCCTCGCTTGGCTCGGAGCGCTGCACCCTGCTAGACTTGGGTAATGTGTTCCTCTGTTGACTTGCTCTTGCGTCTGAGTCACCCCCACCATTTCCTCCCACAGATTTATTTATTGCTCTCCCAGACACAGCAGAGTTGAGTCTCTGCTGCCCCATGCCAGGCCCCTTCTTGGGCAGCTGGGGCCATGATCTGCCAGGGGGTGACCATGCATCCCCCACGCATGGCCCTTGGGGGTCACAAACCAGGGGTTTCCCTCTCCCAGGAGCCCCGCACAAGCTCCCCCCGTGCCGCTCCCCGAGCCTGACTCTGCTGCAGAGAGCTCCTGTGCGTGCACGTAGAGCACACGGCCGTGCAAGGGGCACTCGGCATCCCCGGATGGCCCCGTTCCCCGGCACATGAAATCCTGGTTACTTTTAGTTTTTGTTAATAAGACAGCCATTGGGAAACAGAGACTTGTAGAATCGTTGGTGTTTTGGTGAGCGCTGCAGCTGAAGGTGGGGAGGACCAGCTCAGCCACATCCATGCCCCAGGATGTTGAGTGGTGCCTCTGCTGAGAGTCCTGCCCTGCCTTCCCCGCTGGGCGCTGGTAGCTGGGGCAGGTCTGCCCACCCACAGCCCCCAGCCTGACCCCTGCAGCATCTCTGGGGCTGAGAGGCCAAGTGCCTGCAATACTGGTGATTATAGGTGATGTTAAATCACAGCAGCTGGGAAAACGGAGTCTTTATAGCATGGTAGTGCTGGCTGACACCTAAGTTTCCAAAGAGAAGAGGGTTGTACTACTATTGATCTTGGAAGAGTAGAGGGGAAGGGCAGCATTCGTGGTTGGTGCTCAGATGAGCAGGTGGAAAAGGGAGAGTGTGAAGAGACTCCCCCAGAATTACTTGAAGGCTGCAGAAAATGCCTCGGGGAGGAGGGAGAGTGCTCAGCTCGCCTTGCTTTTTGTGGGGAAAAAAAAAAGGAAGAGGTGTTTTGTGTTGCAGTATGTTTTCATGGGGAGAAAACGCAGGATAAAAGCAAACTTGAGTTAGTGGGAAGAGGTGGGCTTTGCCGCGGCTGGGAACTGCAGTCAGACAAATCCTCGTTAGGAGGAGGGAGTGTGGCTGACTAATGAGCGAGGTGGCGTGTGGGGAATCCACGGGGAAGAAGTACCGAAGGAGGGAGATGTGGTGATCTCAGCACCTCCAAATGTCTCCTTGGAGATCAGAGAGTCCCGGTCCTGGCTGGCGGTGGGATGCCACCACCTCTGTGGGCAGGGACAGGAGGGCTGGATCAGCCCCCCTGGCTCCAGCACGGCCAGTTATCTCTGAGCGTGAAATGGTCTTGCCCAGCACCGTGAGGGAGTGGAAATCCAGCACAGCCCCAGGCCTGAACATCCACCTTCCACAAAGGCATCCAGCTCCCAAACGCATCCAGCGCCCTGGGCTCCCGCCTGGAGTTCAGGACAGACTCAGCCTGTGCTCTGCCGAACGGCAGAGGAAGAACAAGCAAGCTCAGCCCAGGGGCTGGCACCGATCCCACAACAGCCAATGTCAGAGCCTAAATAAAACCCATCCCATGGTCCTTGTCACACAGGACCCCACCATGTGCCATCGCTGGGACAGCCTGTCCCTGTGCCCGTGGCCAGACCTCTGCCTCAGCACCCTCCCTGCTCCGTGGGGGGACTGGGGAGGCACCAGCACCCTTGCAGGCACAGCCCTGCAGCCCGTCCATCGCTGGTGGCCGCGCCAGGGAGGAGGGAGGGTGGGACCGGGCCAACCTCAGTGCTCGAGCTGCAGCATTTGGGTGGGGATGTTCTCTCCTTCGGGCTCCTTCTCTTTCATTTTTCATTTCTCTTTTCTCACTGTCCCCACCCCCACTGTGACTGTTTTAAATAATTCCTCCTCCACGCCTGTGTTACCACCTAGCATGTCAATACGCTGCTGCGCCACCCACCCCTCTCCTCACAGAGCTGCACGTTAACATTTTGCACCCGATAATGTGAGGCAATTAGTGAATGAAGAATAATTTTCCTGCTTAAAAGCATGATGGGTCGGGAAGCATCACACGGATGGATTGCACGGGGAGTATTAATTGCTTTTCTCTCAAATGACTCCTAGTGTAGGAGAGTCCATATGGAGAGAGAGGAGGAGGAAGAGATGCTGTGGGAGAAACAAAGTCTCCGGTCCTAGTGAGAAGCGTAAACCCCAGCGCATCTGAGTGGGTGCTTTCCTCTGGAGCTGGAGCCTGCGGCAGCAAACGGGCGCTGTGTGCCGATGCATCACACGAGGGCCAGGGCTCCTGGGTGC
>VWZZ01008337.1:0-24261 GCA_013399095.1 Psophia crepitans | reverse complement strand
GAAGGAAGGAAGGAAGGAAGGAAGAAGACGTGATATAATACACAAAATTGGCACAAAAAACAATAATTCATAAACACCCTTCACCACAACCTCTAATTGCACCACATAAATAACATTGGAAAAAGGAACATGGAAAAGATGTATCAATTAATAATTAAAATTTATCCCTTGCTCTGTATTTCTACAAAACTGCTGAACATGCAGTTCAGTGGAGCAGAGAAACCATTACCTTTTGTAATGCAGTCTTAAAGGATTGCAGTAATATAATAGAGAAAGGCAGGCTATATTTAAAGGCAGCTGCATTTAAAAGCAGTCTCATTCAACTGTAAACATCTTTTAAAGGCCATGATTACTAGAAATTCAGCAGTTTATTCTGCTTCATCAATAGAGTCAAATTTCAATGGGACTCAGTGGTACATTTACATGCATAAAACAGGTAATTACACATTAAACTGTCTGCTTCCTACATGCAATTACACCTTCCATGTGCAAGTGGGTCATTTTTACAGATTTATTGAAAAGTTCATCAACATTTGGAAGGTGTTTTTGTTCAGGTAATCAGACTGAAGAAGAATAAAATGAAAAGCCCTGGTTTTAATCACTCCTTCTAGTCACTTGAAGTCAGCATTAGATTTTTTCCTACCAGATTTTTTTGTTTGCAACTCTTCTTGCAGGGGAACTCTCCGATCTCCCCACCCCACTCCATATACACCCTATCTTGATATATATTTCATTGAAAAGCCAGTAAGTGCAATGCACAGATGCTTGTCACAGATGGTACACCAGATATTGAGTGATAATGAAACCATCGTTTCTGTAAATTATCATTATTGAAATTACTCAACATAATTCACAACAATTCTTTGTGCAGATATTCCACATCAGTGGAGGAGAGATAGTGGTCTACTACCTAGAAAATGAAAGCCAGTACACATAGACATTTTTGGGTTTCGGAAGCAGGGAAACATGCACATGCAAATGCATGATCACACACTCAAACCATCCCAGATTTGCCCCACCGCTTCTTGATCAGCCCCATTTTATGCTGAGGAACACCTCTTTGACCAGTTTGGGTCACCTGTCCTGGCTGTGTCCCACTCTAGCTTCTGGTGAAAATTAACTCTACCCTAGCCAAAACCAGGACATTGTGATAGGATGGAATAGTTGCCTCAAGTACAAGGGTTTGCTTTGATTCTTTCCCTATTGCAGCAGGAAGAACATAGCCTGGCAGCTTGCAAAAAGTTGATATCTGATCCAGGGCACCCTTACTTCCATTTTTACCAGATCTTCCCATGCCTGGTTAAACCCCACTCCTGACTGGTATTCCAAAGTGAACACATATCCATACGTAGTGACAGCTTGACCAGCCTGGCAGAGTGCTCCAGCAGCTCTTGTTTTCAATCACTTCATTCAGTTTTTTACTTACCCAGTCATCCATCTGTCCAGACCACAACGTGCTACAATGATGTTACAGACAATGATATTACAAGTCAGAAGCCTTGTAAAGTTGAGCTCCTGCCTACTCCTCTTCCACAAATCCAGTCTAGTTAGGCAATCATGTTGGTCCAGCAGGATTCACTCTTGGTGAATCCATGCTGGGTCTTCCCAGTCAACTTCTCTTTCAAGGGCTCAGAAGAATGTACTCCAAGAGGACTCACTTTACAATTTTCCCAGAGACCAAGGAGAGACAGACTGGCATGCATTTTTCTGGGCTGCTTTTTACAGTTTTTTGAAGGTTCACAAAAATTTACCTTCTTTCTTTTGCTGAAGACATCTCCAGAACCTTTCAGAGATAACAGGAAATGGTCTGACTATGATATCAGCCATGTAGTCTCAGCACCCTGTCACTGACCAACAAAACCCTACCATGGAAAAACGCTCAGAGGAGATGGACAAGGGTGATGTACCCATGAAGCTGAGGGAATAATGCAGGGGGTGACTGACCACAGCTGTTGCAAAGAAACTGAATTTATCTCAACACAAAAGGTGCCAAAGGGTGGCCTTTGTTTTAGATAAACAACTATCAACAGATGAGTGGATCAGTGGTGGTGTAAATTTTTCTCCGAGTTCAGTAAGATAGTGTAGATATCTTCCCGAGTTAGTCAGACCAGTATGGGAGGAGTTAATAGGTGTCTCAGTCCAACATATAGTATAAAGCCCAGAAAACTAGCAAAAGAATTTCGAACAGAGCAACAGACTTGAGCTGGTTTCAACCCAGGTACGTCTCCCCAGTGAATGGGGAGGCCCAGCGTCTAAGGCCCAGCAGCGTCTAGTGTTTCTGCTAACTCAGAAATCCTGTGTAACATCAACTGTTTTCAAATAAGTAAATTTTATTGTAAAGGTTTACAGCCTCAACACATGAAATATCCAAAATAACCTGAAAGGTTTACAGCCTCAACACGTGAAATATCCAAAATAACCTGATCAGAGAGTACTGGACACACCCTCAGATGCAGCTTGTCCAGTCCCAAGGACTTGTATGTGTCAAGTTCTCACAAGTAATCATTTACTACATACTTCTACTGCTCATAATTATTCTGCCTCCAAAAACAGATGCCTAGAAGATGTTGCTGGTGAAGATCAAGGTAAGGAAGGTTTCTGGTACCTTACACTTATCTGTGACGGTGATTGCTAAATCACCTTCACTCTTCAGTAACAGGCCTGTTTTATGCATATTCGGCTGTGCTAGATATGTATTGTGTTAGAAAAACTCTTACTGTTGCCCTTGCAAGTGTCCTCTTCAGTTGAACTTTAGCTTTCCTAACACCATTCTTAGAGGTTCAGGTAACATATCTGCAAGACTTCTGCCTTTATGTGACCCGAAAACACTTCATGCAGGCAGTTAATCTTCTTCAACACCATAAGCACTCCCAACATCAAAAGTGATCTGTATACCAAGATGGGCTGATATGTTTTACACAGATTTGCGGCTCAAGATGGTGTAAGGCTCTGATAAGTGAATATATCAAACACCTGTCTTGACAGAGGCAGGGAAAGGCTGATGACAAGGGAGTGTTGATCAAGAACACAACCTGAGGAGGCAGGATACTGTCTTGTGAGCAAGCTCCCCTATTCCTGAAACACGCAGACAAGACCGTCCATCTTCTGCGCATGTGTGCCTACAAAAGAACATCACTTGGTGAACCCCTGAAGCGGGGGAGACAGTGAGCCCCCAGAGACCTCCATAGGCCACTGACTTATTTCTAGAACATTTCTGAGCATTCCTGAACACACACTGCACCTACTCAGTGGTGATGAACACCCACCTATGGGATGGGCACATTGGGCTATAAAAAGGGGAAACATGAGTTTTTCGGCAAGCACCTGCCACCTGAGGACTAGGACTATGAGCAAAGAACATTGCTGGATCCAAGGGTGGTGATACCTTTTCTCTTTTCCCCTCCTTTTCTCTTTCTCTTTTTCTTTTCCTCTCTTTGTCTCTATCTCCATTTTCAGCACATTACAGTAATATCGTTACAGGTTTTTTTAAGCCATTGTCTTTTGTGATTCCACAGAGCTTTAAGTATTGTTATGACTTTTGCCAAACCAGTACCTTTTATAATTCTGCTGAGTTTTAAGTAAATTTGTGGTTTGTTTGAACCTCTAGAGTACATGTTGTTACTCCTGACTACTGCTTAGAGAATTAAAAAGTTAACCTCTCCCTTACCCACCGAGTAGGACAGGACAGGTGGGAACTCCCACAACCCCAGGAAAACGTTGAGAGAAAGGAGAGCTGGAGATAGTATCAACTCACTGCAGTGAAGTACATACAAATGCTTCTGTCATTCGTCTCAGTGCCTTTGATAAATGAATGACAAACTCATTAGAAAGTATTATCTGAGATTTATGAGAACCACAATGGACAACAGTATCACATTTCTACTCAATATGGAAATGCCAGAAGTGTTTTTTCTCAGTGTAAATTAAACCACAAATGTAGATTTTTATTTTGCAGCTTCATCTTGCTCTCTCACACCAATGTTTATTGGATTAGATGATTCTTCTTTTCCCAGGCAGTCACTGTGTTATTGCTCCTTTCATCTTGAATTAATTTTCCTTTGCTGCATGTTAATATCCTTGCTCAATGTTCCAGATATCAGAACGGATTTCTTTTTTTTAGGTCTGTCTGGTTTTTATTCTTTTTAATGGAAACTCTTTCTAGGGCAAATCTTTAATCCTTTTTCCCAGTGCTATAGATGAAGAATCACCTGGGTGTCACAAAAGCAGTCCAGGGGGACCAGAACACAGCTAAAGGAGAGAGCACGTTCTCTCTGCATATGATGGAACACTCTTCCAAACTGCTTAGAGTCTTAATTCATAAAAGGTATGAGGTAACAGACACAGACATGAACATTAATGAGCATATTGCATCGCATTTGGGGGAGGAGGACAGGACTGTGAAGACACTCTGCTGCAGTTTTCTAGACCAAGGAAAAGGATTCATAGTGTGTATTTCCTTTCATGTACTTTAAGAATGGCACTAGTTTTGGTTCTTGTATTCTTCCTTACGTTTAAATTTCAGTAAAATTACTAGTGGCCTAGGCAGCCTGAAAATATATTTTTAGCATTCTACTTCTTTCTGATATTTTTTTAATAACTCAGTAGAGCAGCTGGACATTCTATTGCTATTAAAAGGTACAATTATGATTTTATATGTCGGAAAGCAAGCCATGGAAATCAATTGCAATCTAATAAAACGGATAGAAATATCGAAGCATAAGGATCCCCAAGCCCTAAGCACTTCCCCCTCCAATCCCTAATCCTCTTCAGTAAACTACTCCATGATAGAAATCTCATCATTTTCAGAATAAAATGCAAGAGGACAGCACACAAAAACTGTTTTAGAGAACTATAGCTCTGTATTCTACATTTTCATTGGGCTGAAATTACACATGGCAGATGTGGATTTATGAAAATTGGCTTTTATGCACAATGTTACATGTAAAAAGGCAAGTTATCTGTTTATTAGTGAAATTTTAATCCTTTCAACCACGAGAGAAGATGGATTGTCACACTAAAGTTGAAGATTAATGAGTAACTTCTGCAGTGCGTTTTCTTTCCAATTTAAAAACAGCTAACAGGTTTCATAATGGGAAAAAAAATTGGAAAAAGAGTGGGCCAGGGCCAAGGGTTAACCTCTTCACAGAGAGGTTCAAATTCCAGTGCAGAAATGCCAGAAATTGCTGTTCTTCAGGCTGACAGTGGGGCTTCAACCTTTCAGAGGCTAAGCAAGACATAATCTGTGTCCTTTTCCTCTCGTAACTTTTTGCACTGTTAGCAGAATGAAAACCCACCACATGCTTCTCTGGCAATGCTGGTCCTGCAGGCTGTCCCTGGCTCCTGCCACTGCTCCTGGCTCTCCCCGCCCTGTGCATCGTGGGGCTGTGCGCTGTCCTCCTGCCTACTCCACTGCCACCATCAGTGTCCAGCTCCCTGGCCCTTGCAGAGCAGCCCCCTCACGCTGTGTGGTACCTTTCCTTGACAGCGTTTCTGTTGCTGATGATATCAGTCTAACAGCCCAAATCCAGCTAGCACTGGCAAAACGATGCCAAACCTCTGTGACTGTCACATACAACTCAGGAAAGCTCTTCCAAATAAATGTATTGGACATTCATCCAAAAGTCTTCTGCTTTGCTTAATGAGTATGGCACTAACATGACCTGTTTCAGGAATGATAATTTCTGTCACAGAAATTAGTCAGAAAAGTTTGCTGTCTCAGATAACTTCAAGCTTCCAGGCTTCTCTGTAGGGGAATAAGAGAGATGCCCTTTACCTGCAGTTTCTTTCTACTTCTGTATTTATCACTGATGCAGACATGACACTTCCCAACTCTTTTAGAACCGGTATTTTCATACATTACTGTCTTTTGCTGTTAGGATATAAATCAAAATATAAACCTATTAACCTGGGTAGCAAAGGACACGTAGGTATTTACTTATGACACAGTTTGTTCACTTCGTAATTCACAATACTGAAAATAACTGATTGTTGACTTCTAGTTTACTTCCATTTTTCTGTTTGTTCCCTTGTAGAGATCCTTTTTGTTAATTTCATGTAATCAATCAACATAAATTGGAACTAATGCAAAGTAACAAGAAATTTCCTGATTGTTCACAACCAAATACCTACGAGAAATTTTTATGAGAATAGTAAAAAAACATACAAGAATTATTCTCTTGACATAAAATCACACCTGATTAATTAAATATATTTTTTTTCTCTCAAGACTACAGTAATTAGTATTTTGCAGAGCGTCATACTCCATTATTTATTTTTCCTACACAACCCAACATGTAAAATTCCCAGTCTTTTTAAGAGAAAACTAAATTAAAATACCAATATACTACCCTTTAGGACTGTTACAAAAGCTTTTCTGTACCTCTTGGAAGGTAAAGACTGCTATTAGCTGCAAAGTAATGTGATCTCTGTGTATAGCGCTATGAAAATAAATAAATTAATAAATAACCCATAAATATTTCAAATACATATCTTGACATGTGTTACATACTCCTCTGCAATGCTACTTCCTCTGCTTTCCCCTTCAGCGCCGAAAACAAGATTGTCAATGGAGTTAGAATCTCCTGGAATCATGGATACTAATCAACTCTTCTGTGAAATAAAGTTGCTTGTTCAAAACAAATCCTTTTTTCCAAACTGCTTCAAATTTTATTTCAGCATACATGAAAGACACAGAAACCTACAGGCTTGACAGAGAATATAAAACAAATTTCTTTTAGAGTGTGGCAAAAAGGAGAAGAAAGAAGCACAGAGAAAGAAAGGGCAATTATCTAGGTGTATGCATTGTTACAAATATTGGCCAGGTACCACAGCTTTCCAACAAGATTCCTGTTGTGAATACATTTACTTGTGAAATATTTGCAAAATAAGGACATGTCTTTTACAGGGAAGTTCATTCAATGTTGTCTACCTGAGCATTTACTGGGAGAATTAGAACATTTTGAAGTCAGAACTGTCCCTAAGAAAATGGATTGGAAATAATTCAGTCACAATTTTATTTTAATTTTCATCCAAATGAAACATAAAAGTTTCTTTTATGTTAAAATTCACTAATATGCAGACTATTTTTGATACTTAATACAAATACATTTATTCATGCACTATATATTTTATTCCCTAGCTCTTTCCTTTTCCTTCGTCTTATCTCCCATAATTTACCTTAAATAGAAATGGTGGGAACAACTCAGTTCTTAATCTAAATTACTTTTAATGAGATAGAAATTTACTTTGTATATGATGTTCCTGAAACTATGGATTTGCTGCTCCTTATATCTCCCTTTTTTTATCTTTTGCAGTTTTGCTGTAAATTTAAGATTAAATTTTATACAGTCTCTCTGTCGAATAATTCTGTGCAGGCATATAAAATTACTTGTGTTAACTGTGAAGTGCAAGGCGAACTACAACAGATTTCAGTGACTGAACACTTTGGTAAAATTCAGCTTATGCTTTTGACTGTGTCATTTTTGTGGATGTTAAGTAAATGTCAAAGAAAGCTGGGGCCACTGGTAAGCAAATGTCAGATGATACACTTCAAGCTCTAACCACATTCCATAGATAAACCCTGCCAAAATCCTTTTCTTAGATTCATTGATTTCAAAGTCAGAGAGAATTAATAAACTCTGACCTTTCCATCACAGGATTCATGTGATTATCCCTGTATATAGACAGACACATTTCACAGGGAATGCCTACCAGTTTGCCATTAAGTACGATTATAACTTCCTCAGGCCCATATTGATACCGAACCAAAAGAACTGTGATTCCCTCCTTGCTATAGCAATGTAGCCAAGTTTGAAAAACTTTATGAAGAAGGAGTTAACATTTTGGCTGTGTGTTCTGAGCTGCACAGTCATTACTGTTCATTGCCTGAGAATAAGATAACTAGGGATTTGAGAACAGGAGGACCGTCCTTGAAACTTTCAAATGTATTTAATTAGAATGAGGTATGCTTAGATAAGATGTAGCAAAGGAATTTTATATAGAGGAACAGTTGTTAACAAGACGTACATCCTTGAGAGCGAAAACTTCAGCAGAAATTCCTCTAATTGGTATCCTTAGTGTGAACTGCCTCATTATAATATGAAAACCATGCTGTCAGTGCTCAAAACACCCCCTCCCCAGACAAAGACCCCTACTCACTGAATATGCCTAGTGAATTTAGGAGGCACCGTGTTTTTAGATAGAAGTGAGCAAAGAGATGACCAATTGTAGTTTAGAAAGTATGAATACACATAGGTTTATGGTGATGAATGTATGAATATGCATAAGTTGGGCTAATAAATGTAAACTAACTCTAGCTTTCAATATGCACGATAAGTGGAGTGATCCCCTGTGCATCCAGTGCTACAATAAAGAATGCTCGCTTTCAAAAACTTCTAAATTAAGTCTTAGAGAGTGAATTATTTTGCTGCTTTCTGGTAACAGATTATACTCAGAACTACCTCTCTGCCTACATTCTTCTCCAGCCTCAAAGCTCACACACAGATATGCAGAGAACCACTGACTGAGCTTAATCAGTAGTTAATAGAAATAACAGCTGCAATCTCTTCAGAAGAAATCTTAGCAAATCTGGCAACTTTTTTTTTTTCTGTGAATGCAGCTTTTTGAAGATTTTTTTACATCAAGAAAGATTTTATGCTCTGCCTTATTGGACACCTCTTATGGTCAGATATGTGGCCCATGACATTCAACATAATTGTGACTTCTTCAAATTCAAGCATTTAGGTGATACATACCATGCAGAGATACTCAGCCTATTTCTAGCACTGGCTGCCATACAGCTACTTTAGTGCTGTGTTTCAATAAGGCTATTTTTCAATGCAACTAATTAGGCTAAATAGAGCCTAGCAATAGAGCATTGGTATTGGTTCAGAGGTGGTTTTCATAATTCACTACGGCAGTAAGTTATGCTACGTAGAGGTAGGCTGGTGTGCAAGATAAAACTCGTCTCTTTACACAGGATGTTCTTTAGAAAAAAGCA
Source organism: Psophia crepitans (assembly GCA_013399095.1). Lineage (NCBI taxonomy): Eukaryota > Metazoa > Chordata > Aves > Gruiformes > Psophiidae > Psophia > Psophia crepitans. The sequence goes on along the minus strand of VWZZ01008337.1, from coordinate 15,263 downwards.
GAGTATTATTCCTAGAAAATAAATTCCCTGAGACTAAGCGAAACATTTCACATAAATGCTAGGGCTTATTGTCCAACCAAAACAGCTAGGTTGTGCTACAATGGCATATATGCTTGGATACACTCCTTAGGGCCTTTTCCATCAATGTTTACAAAATACCCATCGATGTGATAACGCAGAGGGAGAAGTGACTCCTAACATAACTTTCAGTATGACCGTAGCAGAGGAAAACAGAACAAGGCTCACAAGTAAAGGAAACATGAAATAGGGAGCTGGATGTTTCACTGTTTCTTGTGGAATTTTGTATGGCTTAGACTGACAGAAATCTGCAACACTTTGTAAACTTGCTACTTCCACAACCCATTATATCTGACTAAAATTTCAATCTTTATTTCAGCAAAAGGTTGAGCTTGAGGCTATCACTTGTGTGGACATGCTGTTACTAAACTATCATGCTATGACTGTCTTTCTCACAAAAGCAAGTATCCACATAGCACCACAAAAAAAATATGTCTGGTATCAGTCACTATTAGTATCTTGCAGTAAAAACAACTTATAGATAACAACAATATAGTTTATAACAAATTCAAACAGTTAACTAAAAATGCTGTGTGTGAACAGGACATAGCAGATGTGATAGATTAGTAAACTGGGAAAGAGAAGCTTCATATACAGTGGGAGGGAAGGGTCAGAAATACTTCACCTGGAAGAGATGAAAATCAGATTACTTTAATACTTGCAGTGAATTGCCTGTAATTCCCAAGTGCTACTTGTTCCACAGTGCCTAAAATCATGGGGGAAGAGAATTTATTGGTAAGAAAAGCTCCAAATCAGCTCAGCCCTTTGTAGACTTCCCGAACTTTTCCATATAAAAGTTTAGTTAATTTTTATTTCATCTCTATCACTCTAGTAGTGGTACTGTTGGAGAAGAACCACTCACATGCATGCAAAAATATCTACAAGGGCTATTCTAAGCTCAAGTAGTGGCAGCTAGAAAATCAACATATTTCTACTGTTACTAAGAGGTCTATGGATTCATTAAACCCTGAACATCAGGAAGACTTGAGGCTAGATTATAAGCCAACTTTACAGTTTCCAAGACTAACAAAGGCTAGCCTGTGTGGCTAGCAACTGCGTTAGGAAATTGCAGCGTCAAATCTCAGACATCATCTGAAATGTTCAGCTGCTCATCACGAGAATGATGACTTCACCTGTCCCCAAATGATGGCAAAATTTTCTTCTGTAAGTCATATACAGGGAAAAAAATTATTATGTAAAATATTAAAAAATATTAAAAATTAACAATTAAAATAGTAAAAATATTATTTGATTGGTAAAAACACACTGCTGTACTCACCAAGGTTAAACTCCACAGAACAATTTCAGTAAATATCAGCCTTCCAACATCTGCACTTGAGATGGAGAAATCCATTACTTACATAAATATTACAGTATGCAGATGACACAGTGTCAAATTCCCTTTATGTACATCACAGCATGGTTTCGATCTCTTTCTCTCTCTTCCCATGTCTGGCACTTAGCAAGAAATGCCTGCAACAGGGAGTGTAGAAGAAACAAGAAGAGAAAAAGCTATTAAAAGAATAATTTAAAAAAAGTATTTATGCTTTTATGAATGAGGAGTGTGAGTACTTTCATTAGGAGAGAGATTTACTGAATTAATTTCTTCTCCCCACTTTCTCTCTAAGCTTAATGCTTTATACTTGCAAGCCAACACGTAGTGTAGAACAGCAGCTACTGTATCCTCTTGCTTTTTTCTTTTTCTGATTTTCTATTTCACTAACTATTCACTAATTCACAGCAGTGGAAATTTAAACCACAGATCTATGTCCAACATAAACCTCACTACATTCTCAAGTACGCAGAGATGTGGACCAAAATAGTACTCTCTTACTCAGACGAATTTCCCATTGATTGACTCTTCTTTCTGGCAAATGCTTCAGCCTTTAGTATGTTACGTAAATCACATTAGACAGGTGTACACTGACCAGTACCCAGACTTACTATTTACTGTTCCAAAGGTGGTTTAATTCAGCATTCGCTGTTCATACCATCAGTATCACACCAGTGTTTCTGCTAGGTACAAGTGAAGCATTTGACTCAAGAAGTTTGTGAAGCAGACAAAGAGCAAAGTATTTACTCAGTTCAGTAAGGTTATAGTTTGTTCTCAGGCATAATGAAACAGTGCATTACTCAAACAAGAGATTGCATTTTCCCATAACGTGTCACACTCCAATATTAGTATTTCAGACATTTAATCTTTTCTATTTGATTAAGGCTTTTCTTAAGCTATACCAGGAACTCATAAGGAACATTAAAATCTGAACTCACAAAAGATGTTGTGGAACAGAGTAAAGTACAACCTTTCTAATATTTCTTGTTTCTTGTTCCTCTTCATACAACACAACTGTGCCCAGACAATGCAGTTTTGTCTACAAAATTGTCTGATTCCCTTTCCTAGTCAAGCTATTACCGTGTCCTTATATAAAAAGTCAGCTGGTTCTCTCCAGCTGAATGATATTAGATAAAGCAGTTTGATGCTGCATCTGTTTGGGAAGGAAAAAAAAGCAGATGATGAAAGTGTTTAATTGAAATTGCACCCCATTACAGTGAAAGAGAAATGTTATGCATAAGAAACATTACATGAAAGAGTATAGACTCAGAAGAACTACAGTCATTGGAGACGAAGGGAGATTTCTGACCATATTTTAATGTTTCCCCAATTCCTTTAATTTACCTTCAAAAAACATGCTCCAGCCTTTGCGTGCAGAAAACATATTAATGATTAAAATGGTTCACTGATCTGTACAATGATTCAAGCATTAAATCAGGTATAGGAATTAGGCTTTAGATCAAATCATTCTCATTTCTAAATCATGCCCTTTTGTAGACGCTAACACCAAAACTTTCCTACACTTCTGATACCCAGTTTTTCTGTTTCTATTCTCAGTTTTCATGTGGAATGGAAGGTAAAAATGAAGCAACAAACACACCTTTGGCTACTCCCAAGTTGGACACACAATTGCAAAACTCAGGTTATGACTCATGTCTTTTGCAACAAGAGTAGACGTATTTTCAGTTCTGTCTTAAAAATACATATGCATACATCAATTTATACTGTGAAGTTAAAGCACTCTTCAGACCACAAGGTAACTAAATTCTTAGTACTTTGTGGAGAAATGTTAATTTCTTTTGCTTTTTTATTTTAATTTTAATAAGGAATCAACAGATCTTAATGTTATTTATTGTAATTTTTTTTACACCTAAGGTTTCCATTCTTCCTGTTCATCTGCTTCTATGCATGCATATGCAGATAATGCAAGGATGCAGTAAAGATTGCTTACCCTAGAAGCTGGGGGGAAAATAATAAGATTCATCTAAGCCGCCTCTTTTCCAGGCTGAACAGTCCCAGCTTTCTCAGTCTTTCCTCATATATGAGGTGCTCCAGTTCCTTAGTCATCCTTTTGGCCCTTCATTGGACTCTGTCCATATGTCTCTTGTACTGAGGAGCCCAGAGCTGGACTCAGCACTCTGGGTGTGGCCTCACGGGTGCTGAGTAGAGAGGATGGATCCTCTCCTTCAATCTGCTGCCAACACTTTTGCTAATGCAGCCCTGGATACAGCTAGCCCTCTTTGCCATAAGGGCATGTTGCTGGCTCATGATCAACCTGGTGTCCACCAGGACCCCTAAGGTGCTTTGCAGTCATGGTTCCACAGCATGTGCTGGTGCCTGGGGTTATTATTCCCCAGGGGCAGGAATTTCCCCTTCTCCTTGCTGAACCACACCCAGCTGGGGAAATGAACCCCAGGATCCCACATGACAGATGGGGATACTCACCACTGTACAAATCAGGAAAACTAAGCAATGTTTGACAGTCTTGAAAGGATTTTAATTTAACCACCTAATTCTTACCATCATGTGGTTTGGTAACAAAAAAGATCTTCCGATAAGCCTAAGCAAAGAAAATTCTCTCTCTAACGTTGTCTTTATTATTCTGTAATATTAACAAGCAGCATGTAGGGCTACCCAAAATGAATAAAGTCTCAACTAATTCTGTAGTAATGAAGCAAAATGAAAAGAAATAGTCGTTGTTCCTTCTGCCAGATATTAAAGAATTTGGCATCCTAATGCATACCGTTCATCAATGAACACGAAATTCTGACATAACATTCATAAAACAACTTCTGGAAAAACCCCAGATGTTTCTATAACCTTCACTTGAAACACATGGTCCATATTTTTATACTGCTTGTGTTCAAGACGCTTTGTCAGTTTGAGACAGTGGTTCTTTATGGAAATGGTAACATATATATATTGTCACTTCATTTCACTGCACAATCAAAAGACATTTGACAGTGAAATTTGATTGCTATTTCTCAACACAATTTTCAAAAGAATAAACCTGCTGCCTGGAATGCCTGACTTAATAAAAGACCAAGCTGTAGTGTAGTTATTATAAACAGAAAGAAGATTAATTTTGTCCAAGCACATTTGAAAGGATACTGTAAGTAGTGGAGGGATCTTTTACTGTTCTGATTTAAAAAGAAATATTTATTCATATTATTCAAAAATAAAGAAAAATATCTTCATCACTTTTACACTTCAATGTCATTATTACTTGGAACACTACTGGAAGAACATGGTTTTTCTTCAAATTATCACTGATAATGTCTACTAATTTTTATCTAAGAAATTGTGCATCACTTATTATGAAGCCAGATACTGAATAGCTCTTACTGAATGGTAGTTAGCTGTCCTGGAAAGCCTGTATTTTCCAGTGCACAAAGCAAAATATTTTACTTTTAATATTAAAATTCCAATTGCCTCCAGCTTCAGAGGAACCAATCCTTACAAAACATTGCAGCGAAAAGATACAGATTTTGTATTTGCAGTGATATGAAAATTAAATTAGAAATAGAAATATGATTTCTAAGGATTAAAAGCAGTATTGATTATAGCTAAGCAAATAAGAGAAAGTTATCTTAACACAGAATGCATTAATAAATGTAGAAGTACTTAGAAATACTGATTGCTGAATTCACAGGACTTCATTCAAATACTGCTGCCATTAGTAAGTCCGGTCTACGAACTACCAGCAGAGGAGCATTGATGCGTTCAATAGATCAATAAATAGCTATAAGGTACATGGTAGCTCATATGACAGAGCTTCAAATCATAAGACAACCCCCAAACAGCTTATTAGAGTAAAACATGGGATGTGAACAGTGTACAAAGACAGGGCTGTTTTGAAAAGTTAAATGAAACCCACATTCAACAGAGAAAAAAAAGGTCCTTCAGTCACAGGTATATCTAAGAATTATTTTTTGGAGATGGCTGCAGTAAAGATGAAATATGAAACTAATACATTGAAAATGAAGCATAAACATTAGATTTTTAATGGTTTTTCAGCTTCAAAATTTCAAGGCGTGTAGGAATGTAGTCATAGAAATAAGTTTTGAGAGTATCTGAGATTGCTTTTGCTCCCTCTCTAAATTTTGGCAAATCATAGAATCATAGAATCATAAAGGTTGGAAGAGACCTCAAGGATCATCCAGTCCAACCGTCCCCCCACCACCTATTAACCACTAAGCGGAGATGAGCTTGGGCTTCCTCCCTCTTCTCTTATTTCCCTTCTCTTCTAATCCGACATAAGCAACTTTTTCTCCAGGCGCTCCCACAGGAGTACTCTTGTTATGAATATGTTGTGTTTCAAAGCAAAAACAATAAAAGGGTTAATTACATTTCAGTGCATTGCCTGCCAGGGAGGAGAGAAAAATGGAAATTTCCTAAATTCAATTCTTCTGCTTTCTCTATTGAAACTATGTACTGTATGTTGAGGACATCAAAGGACAGATATGATTGCTTCATTGAAGCGGAGTTTTTGAGCTATAACCTTCTACCAAAAAAGTATTTCATTAAAGAATTTCCCACTTACTGTCCATCATTATTCCTGTCAATGCACTCCCAGGGAGGAAAGATAACAGTCATTCCAGGTGATATTGAGGCCAATGATTTCCGAAATGGGTGATGAGATACTCTGAAGCTGCAGCAGGGAATACAGCAGAATTTTGTCATACTGTTCATCCTGCACAGAAATATCAAAAGCGGCATTACAGTGCAAGAAACTCCTTTTATATCAGGGTAGTTTTATGGCCAATATGTTTCCTCCTTTTAACAGTTTGCTGCTAGAATGCTGCAAAAAATAGAGTCACCCTGAGGTTACTCATATAAATTGTAAGAAGGACAATAACATTTTCATAAGCATGTCAAGAAGAATGGAGATTATAACACTAGCCAGGAAAAAGTCAATATTTACCTGCAGGTAGCATACATCAGAATTTGAGAAATTATCATTAAAACTTAATGGTAATGCAGTTTATGACTACCCCTGTGGTGTAACATCTTTGGGGAGAGCTGAGAATTCTATGGAACTTTGATAGTAAATGAGGATAACCACAAAATTCTTCCTGGATCCCAGTCATTTTATGTCATTACTGGTTTACCTGAGCCCAATATAATTCCCTCCTTATATGAACAGGGATAGGTATCTTAATTTTTTAGCAAAAAGAACAATATTGTAAAAGCTTCTGTAAGATGCTGCAGTAACTGCAGGAAAACATTAACTGCTGATTTTCATAAATTCCCAGATCTAATATTTGGGTGTTAGGTGTTTATTAATAAATTCAATTACCATGCTACACATCTGGCATTCACTGTGATAACATTGTACTCTTTATTCAACAACCTTCAACAAAATATTTAGTTGCCATTTTTCTGTGCAGTAAAAACAGAAAATAATAAGATCATTTGCAGGATATATGAGAAAGAAAAGATGATATACCAAGAAGGCAAAATACAAAAAGAAGACTGCTGTACAATTTCTTATGGTTTTTATGGTAAGGTATTTTCAGGGTCTTGTCAGAAAATAAATAGGCTTGTGGCCCAGAAACATATAAATAGATGTAGAAAAACAAAAGTGAACATAACATGCATGATAACGTCTCTTTCAAGTTTTCAGATTTTGGGGTTTTTTTTAGAAATTTTGGTAGTTTAATGTAAAATCTTGTTTCATATCCCAGACATCAGAGATTTAAAGTAGAAAACATAATACAGTAACCTTTTCCATTTCAATGGCATTACAATCTCCCTTGAGTATTTAGAACAGTCTAAGAGATATCAGACCATAAGGTCATCATGTTTAGCTTGCAAGCTAATAAAAGAGAATTACTTCTCACATAGAAGCACAGTAGCTGTTCATCTTAAAGACCATAGCTGGACTTTTCTTCTCCACTAAGACCATTCAAGCAGACCTCCATTTATGGTGGTTATTTCCAAATAAGATGCTAGTGTCCATGTCATTTCATAAGAGTATTGAACACGTGTCTCATAATAGTCATTAATAGCTACTTCCACCACATAAGTCTTACTTTACGTAATAATAGCAAAGAAGTTAGTCCTTAATGTGAAAAACTGTCGTGTCAACTAGCCACTTACGTTTGCCTTGTTTGCGTGTTTACCAGAGAAGAGGAGTTTGTGTTTTTTTTTTAAGAAACAATAGCAATTCCAAGCAATATGTTATATTGGTGGACTGGCCTTATGTTTTTAATTGCCTTCTGTCTCTGTGGAACCATTCTTGTTTCTCAGGCAGAATTACACCTTTTTGACATCACTATTGTTCTTTGCTCTATTCCCAGTTCTAATATATGACTACCCTTTCAGACTGACCTAACTTTGTCATCTTTGAGATTATCATTTTCCCTTTGACTCAACTAAATATGAAAATGCCATGGAAATTTACTGCAAATAACATGAGCAAGCACACATGCAGAAACAATCCATTACAAGATTCCTGTTACTATTTAGAATTTATGGGTTTTTTTAAAACCTCAGAATTTCTTTTAATGCTTCATTTTCATGCTTAACATCATCAGTAATAGGTTTAGTCTATGGGAGAAAGAAAAGCTAGATCGCTATAACACAAAGCTATCATCCCTGACATTTTATTGTGAATTCATCTTCAATATAGGCAAGTGAGCAAATTAAACTCTGGACTGCATTACAAGTTTTTCATTTCACACAGTAACTGATGTTGATACTTTTAGCAGAAAAAAAAAGAAGAAATGCCTTTTTACAGCAGTTTCAATCATATTCAGCTGGTTGTCAACCATCTGCATTTCAGCTGGAGTTTGCAGAGGGTGTTTTGTACTAAAATCTTAAACATTTCAAAACCTGCCGAATATATTTATACTGTTAGGTCCTTCAGTTTGCAGCCTTAGTGGAGGATACGAGCTGGAAGTGCTCACAGGAGCTCCTATTAAAAGCCTACTGCCAAACAAAGGGCTGAGATTGTTCTTTTTCCATTGGGCTAACATTTGTCCTCTCTCTTGTGTTGTCTGGAAACCATCCTTTATCTTGAAGCTCACAAAAACCCCGTATATTTCAGAGCAGGTAGTCTTCTGCTGCTTGTCAAAAGACAAGATTGCACCAAACACGAATTCCACTTTCTCACCCAAAAATAGATTTGGATATTCCACAGGTTTTAATATCATTGAAAGACTTAAAAGAAAACCTACATACCTGCCAGACTGTAATCTCTACAGTTTACTTGAGTTGTCAGTAATACAACCTTATTTGTATTCGTACAACCTGTACAAATGTCAGGTACTTTCCTTTTGTCACATAGCAAGCATAATGGCAATCTAGGATTTAAAGTTCAGTCATTTTCAAAGAGAAGAAAAGCACTGTTCCCCATCGTGACTCCTATTGGTCTCTAAAAACTCATCTTCAGATGTCTGAAGTTCACGTGTGATCTACGCACAGACAAAATCAGCAGAAATCAATGCATGTAATTGGACTTGCATTAAACTAAATCAGAGATAAATATAGGGCATGTGATGCCAAGGTGGGAGGATATCAAATTCTGCATTATTTAAAATTTCAGAAAAAAATGCAACATTCCACCTGGGAAAATATTTATAATTTTTCAAGGCAAGAATTTTTTATTTCTCCTTTGTGAATTTCCATATAGGTACTGAAAAGAAGGTTTCCATCAACTGTCTAGAAAGAAATTATATATTTCCAGATACTAAGGCACAAAATCAATTTGTTCACACTTCTTTATCTCATCTTCATCTGTGAACATACCATTTAACAGTCAAGTTTTTTGCTCATAATCTACTGTTAGCTTATCTGGTCTGGAAATTTAATGATGCCTTCACAGTTTCATGCAGAAAAAAAAATCCCAACTTATAAACTGAATGTACAGAATTGAATATCCATCCTCTTTCTTGGGAATGCCTCGTTTCAACTTCATGAATTCATTAAGAAGTAGAATTACACTGTGTGAAATCCAAATAATAGAATCAAATATATAATCTGTAAGCAAGATGAACTAAGTCACGCCAGAGTTTTGGAGTTCTTCAGGAGATATTTGAAAAGATCATGAGAGACCACAAAACTGTGTTCCATCCGACATAGGTGTTTTACTGCAATGCACACTGCTATTGATCTATCATAAAATAACCACAGCCACTACAAAAAAGGACTGATATTTTCATTATTCCAGCTCTCATATAAGATGCTTCTTCTATTCTGAACACTTTTGAAAGGTACTAAATTATTTTACTGATACTTCTCAAACACAAGGGGGTTGGTTTTGTTTATTTTAATAAGCTTAGTATTTTCTGGCTTGGAGAACTCAGATTGCTAAAGCTAAATAACTGGTGGCATAAAATAAGACAATCAGCATACAACTAAAGAAATGAAACTGAAAATCACTGAACAATGTTTTTCATTTCATATTGTGACCATGGATATTTGCCAGCACCATAAAATTGCTGAATGCAGAGGAGACATTTAAATATTCCATAACAGTTTATGACTGACTTACCATTTGAAAGCTAGAGAAGGGACTGTTTACAAGGGCATGTAGAGATAGGACAAGGGATAATGGTTTAAACTAAAAGAGGGGAGATTTAGACCAGATGTTAGGAAGACATTTTTTACTGTGAGGGTGGTGAGGTACAGGAACAGGTTGTCCAGAGAAGCTGTGGATGCCCTATCCCTGGAAGTGTTTAAAGCCAGGTTGGATAGGGCTTTGAGCAACCTGGTCCAGTGGAGGATGTCTCTGCCCATGGCAGGAGGCATGCAACTTCATGATCTTTGAGGTTTCTTCCAACACTAACCATTCTGTGATTCTATGAACTTTATGACTATCATTCTAGTGAAATGTCTTCAGTATTTGTGTTTTTTCCAAGAAATCAATCTAGTTCCAAGACAGCATGCAGGTCTCTGCAGGAAGTTAAACATTGTAAGTTGTACTATACCAATTTGTTCCAGATAAAGAGACATATTGGCAATGATTGTTCAATTTCTCAGAACATACCAGATGAGAGAAATTAGTTTAATATCAAGAAGTTATGTTCTTTTATGACTATTTATTTCCGATAAATAGTGAAGCTAGAAACACATTTCAAGCATCCCTTGGGTAGATAAGTCATCAATTATGTGCTCCATTACAAGCTGCAATTCATGATTCATTTTAAACAAGAAGGTGGAACAGTTTGTAGCCTTTAACTGAAGTTTAACTATTGCTTAATTGCTGAACAAGGCAACTAAAAATGAGCTGTAATTTTCAACTTTACCCAAGGAGAAAAAAATCTACTCTGCTTATTCCCAGGGACATAAGATCAAATTACATAATAGAATAGAATAGAATAGAATAGAATAGAATAGAATAGAATAGAATAGAATAGAATCATTAAGGTTGGAAGTGACCTCAAGGATCATCTAGTCCAACCATCCCCCCACTACCTATTACCCACTAAACCACGTCCCTAAGTACCACATCTAACCTTTCCTTAAACATCCACAGGGATGGTGACTCCACCACCTCCCTGGGCAACCCGTTCCAATGCCCGACCACCCTTTCCAAGAAGAATTTTCTCCTCATCTCCAACCTGAACCTTCCCTGGCGCAACTTGCAGCCATATTCTTATCATACAGCTCCATATAAACTGATTCTGCAGTTCTTCAGTTCTTTTCAATTTCAGCTGAAACGAAAACATCATTTTTAACGTTGCCAAGGTCATCTCCACAAGAACAACAAATACATACAATATGCAAGTATATATATTATATATGTATCTAGGTATGCACACATACTAATCTGCATTTTTGGAATTTGGTATTTTTATTTTGATTCTGCTCTCTGTGTTGCTCTGTATGTAACAGAACTGTATTAGTCAACATTGAAAAAATAATCCAGTGCTTTCTGTGCCCTGTTTACTACTGAAAAGCATGTAGTAGGCAGCTACACTTCCAAAAGTTAATTTTAGAAAGGAATTTGTCTTTGAAACAACCTAGCCTATACACTTTTTACACTATTTCAGTGTGCCGTTCTCTTGTCAGAAATCTGTGTAGCTGAGGACACTGTCTCATTCTTGATTGTTTCTGTGTCTATGGACAGATAACCTCTCCCACATCGCACTGTACTGGTAGAAAGTCACTACTCCTAGCCCGTCTTTGAATGTGTGTCTTGATGATCCACCCACAATGACATTCTTCAGAAATCTCCACCCCTAATATGAAATAAATTTATGTAATTAGATATTAAAGGTTTCTGTTATTTATGTTAGAAAACAGAAGGTGCTACCATAGATGCTACCACAGTCCAGTGAACAAATAATGTCTTTTGCCATATGCAGAGTCTACATCTGACCTCCACTTCGTGTACATGGATCACAACAGAACACCAGACAGCAACACCAAACACTGATAAGAAATTTTAAAGACCTCTAAAGAATTTGAAAAGAATACTGGAAATAGAGACAGTTGCAGTAAAATTTTTAAAACATGTTTATATATTTGTATTCGAAGTATCTTTAAAAATTTTATTGGCAATTACTGAAAATCAGAAACAGAGAAAGTGGAATGTAAATATGATTCATCTGCTAAGGATCTAACCCTGCTGAAACTTCTCACCTGAACAGGTCCTACTTCTGCTACAGCACTGCTAATTTCGTACATGATATACAAGTTATTTTCATCTGAGCAGTAAACTCTGACATGTTACAAAGCTAGTATATACATTAAAAAGAAATATGACAACACCACTTCTTGATTTTAGACAATTTCGGAACTGTGGATGCACTTCACCCTCATGTAAAAGATTTTGTGTGTGTGTATATATATATACAAATAAACTGACAGCAAAACTTCTCTTTCACTTTCTCCTCCAAGCAAGAGATAGCACTCAACTATGCAATCAGAGAAAGTAAACTTTAACATCCACTAGTTAATAGGAAAGTTAACCTGCATCTCCACTCAGTAGATGTAAAATTGTAAGTGTCCTGGGAAGTGCTGGAAACAGTTACAATCTTTCCTTTATTTCATGTTGAGTGTGAGCATAGAGGTCCAAAATCTCAAAAACCTTCACAGAAAGGTTTCTGATAAGTTCACATTTATGGAAGAACTAGTTAGGCTTGGTCTTTTCAGCGTATGAAACAAGACAACTGAGAGACGAGAGGATAAAGGTCTACAAAATCATTAGCAGCATAAACAACATCCAGTAAAAGAACTAAAGGGCATCAAATAAACGTAGTAAGTTCAAAAGTAAATAAAATGAGTGGTCCTTTATTCAGTGTGTATTTAAGCTGAGGAAATCTTTTCCATCTTTTGCCAGGTATATCAGGAATAAACCTGGATTTAAAGGAAGCTGATCAGAATCATGGGATATAGAGGCCCACTGGAACTCTGTTAAAGACATTCTTAAAAAAACCCACAAAATCTTCTGAGAAAACCTCTGAGCTGTAAAGCTTAGTAGGCTGCGACAAAACAAGGATCGTGAAAGTTATCAAAAGTACTTGTCCTGCTTTTGTGCTCTGAGGGAATCATTTCAGTGCTCTCCAAACGCTTGACTAGGCGGACTTTTGTCTCAACTGTTAGAGCCATTTTCTTATGCAAGCAAAAACCCACAGAAGCAGCGCTATCACCTGCATAGCATGTTGATGGCGCTGTGCGTAGGAGCCATATAGTATGGACACAGTCTGGCCATAATAACACTAATTGCAGTATCATTGCTGATAGAAATGAGGGGGAACACCTTTCTCTGATGTCGCTAAATTGAACTTAATTTTAGTTTTTCTCATTGTTAAATGAAGTGCTGAGCTCATTATGCAAGATATTTAATGATTTTATCATGATTATAATCTAATGAGCATTTCTAATAACTGAGGCAATGATACACTACATGATATAATTTTTTACCTCTTTTTATGAAACATTGGGTTTAGCATCTCCTTAAAATACAAAGTTGCTGTCTACAGTAATTTAAGAATGTGTTGATTAAAATTTAGAAGACAGAGCAGTGTTTAAAACCTGTCTGCAGAGTTTTTGCAACAAGAAAGGTTCTCTCTTTTCTGTCGTATTATATTTTGCCATAAGTTGAACAGTGTGTCTTAACAATTATGTTGAATAAAGCAAAAAAGTACTCTGCTAAGAAAGGAGGGATTAGTAAGGCTGGAAGGCAACCTAAGCCTTTGAAATTGTTAAGCTATTCCTATTGGCATATTGATTTCTTCTCAATGTCTTTTCCCAAGGTACATAGATCAGACTGAATTTATAGACTACTATGTCACTAAGAGATGTACTTATCTATAGAACACTTTGAGTTTTTGCACTCTCATTTGATTGAATTCAGAAATATTATCACAGAATCACAGAATCTTAGAGGTTGGAAGGGACCTTGAAAGATCATCTAGTCCAACCCCCCTGCCAGGGCAGGATCACATAGAGCACATCACACAGGAATGTGTCCAGTCTCAAGTTATTTTTTATTTTCCAGCTACTTCAAACTGGCTGCATGAAAACATTCACACAAAATTTAAACCATCATTAAAAATAGCTATATAGGGAACTACATTGCTCTGTGATCTTAGAAGTTGATAAAAGTAATTACTTTATCACTATCTCAGGCAGCATCATGAAAAGAAAACAAAAATGGAAGTGCCAGCTGGAGGCAAACTAATCCTGTGGTGCACAGATGCATTTTCAAAACATCAGTAATTCAGAAAGACACAAAGAAGAATAAAAAAGGAAAAAAAAAAGTACCCAAAAATGTTATCTCATGGCAATGAGAATAGTCATCACAAATAAAAATTTTGGGAATCACATTCTAAAATGCTACTGAATGGTATCCAAAAGTTTTGTATTGGAAATTATTAAAATAGACTTCTGCAAGGGGGAAAGGGAAAAACAGAACACTGTCTTAAGGACTATCATAATTTTCATCAGTCACTTCTATAGAAAATCTGTTTCAACTTAAAAAAGAGGGGTAGGTTGGTGGTTTTTTTTAAAGCACAGGATTAAAGCACAGGATTGTTCTAAAATTCCTTGATTTTTTCTTTGTAAATTCAATGTCAATGAATGTCAAAATTTTAATAATCTTTCCTAGAAATAAAAGAGCAATCACACATATAAGCTTCAAACACCCTGAATTATTAGACATTTATTATAAAAATTGCTAAGACCATTATTGAAACTTCACTCAAATAAATAAGCCTAGAGAGAAACATTGTTATCTTACCCCCAGCCTGTAACTAAGTACTGCCCAGCTGCTCACTCATTCTTCCCCCTCAGTGGGGTGTGGAGGAGAATAGCAAAAGAAAACCCTCATGGATTGAGATAAAGACAGTTTAATAGGATAAGAAAGGAAGAGAATCACAATAACAACAATAACAAGTGATGCACAAATGCAATCTTCCACCACCAGTGGAGGAAGAAAAAAAACAATCAATGCCCAGTCTGTTTCTGAACTACAATCCCACCTCCCAGCTAGCTTCCCCAGGTATATATGGAGCATGACATTACATGGTATGGAATATCCCTTTGGTCAGTCTGGGGCAGATTCCTGGCTGTGCTCTCGGAGTTTCTTGTGCACCCCCGGTTCACTCACTGGTGGGACAGCGTGAGAAGCAGAAAAGGCCTTGACTCTATGTAAACACTGCTGAACAGTAAATAAAAAACCTCCATATTATCTACACTGTTTTCAGCACAAATCCAAAACACAGTCCCATACTAGCTACTATCAGGAAAATTAACTCTATTCCAGCCAAAAGCAGAGTTACAAAACCAAGCTGTTCTCTTAAGTCTTCCAAACTCTAAAGTAACTCTGAGCAATACCTTTATAAATGCCTACATCTACACCCCCAAAATTACACGCACACTTGTCCTGGCTCTGGCCAGG
>VWZZ01008336.1:34279-47126 GCA_013399095.1 Psophia crepitans | reverse complement strand
CACACACACAGAGCCGACACACACCACAGCCTCCCCCAGGCCCCACCCAACCTCACCACAGCATCACGCACATGAAAGACCCCCCCAAACACACTGCCCCACACACTGTACAGCCCCCACACACTGTACAGCCCTCCACACACCGCCGCCCTCCCGTGCGCACCACACAGCCCCTTCCGCAACCGCAGCACAACCTCCCCAAGCACAGGCACACTCTTAGGTCCTCACACACAATGTGCACACACGGTGCCATCTTCCCAAGGCTCAGAGGAGCTGGCCCTGCTCCACGCCACGCAGCCACCTGAGCCACCATGCTGCTGAGGGGGCTGCAGTCCCCATGGCTGCCCCAGGCCCACTGTGAACCCGGGGCTTCAGGCCAGTGGCCCTCCCCGCACCCTGCCCAGCTCCTCCCAGCACACCTCTCTCCCACCTTGTCATCAGATTTTCAGCAGCAGGTGCCACTGTGGAAGCCATTAGGGCTGCTTTCATGTGTTCCCTGGGACAAGGCTATCCCTTCTGTTGTCACCTTGCCCATGGTAGCTGTAGGCCCCCTCCTTGCGTTAGAGATGGGATTTTTCACGTTATTCAGTGAAGGCTGAGGTGCTTCTGACTTCTCTGAGCCTCAAGTGGTTTCCTCATTTAGGTCTTCCAAATCCTTGGACCGCAGGGCTCGTTACTGTTGTCCTCCATCCCTAAAAGCAACTCCATCTATCTCACTCTTGACTGCAGGCTGTCTAAGGCCTTTGGATGCCCTTCCCGAGGTACACGGGGGCAATGGGAACCCGGTGCCTTCCACACAGTTCAGATCTACACTCTGAGAAGGCAGCCTCTGAGGCTGGAACGCTCTGAAAAGAACACACCTCAAGCTGAGCCGACGAAACAGGTCACAAAGCCCTTCCTGAAACTCTTGGACACAGGGAGGAGGAGGAATTACTTTCATTAATTCAGTGAACAAGACTTCACACAGGGCAAATTCCGCATCACATCACCTGAGTGCTGCCGGAATCATTACAGCGCCTCACGGAGCAGGAAGGTCTCGCCTGCCGAAGGAAGCCTCTACACAACAGCAACAGGGGGAACGAGGGGAAAGAAGGAGAAAAGAGGAAATATCTGGTTTCGATCAACTCCTTAAAAATAGAAGTCTGATTACCGTTGCCCATTTCTGATTCCCCAAGGGAGAGCAGGAGAAGAAGAATAATCTATAAATAGTTTGCAACACAGAGAATCCTATAGCAAAGTTGCTGGGAAAGATCAATAGCATGATTCAAGGAGGGCTTCAAATTACATCTCAGGGGAGGGAGGTGCTGAACAGAATTGATAAATGAGTTGCAAATGCTGTGTGTGTTGTGTGTATCTAATTAACAGAGGGTGACTGGGATCAATAGCAATGAAGGAGCTGGTCTAAAAATAGCACTCAGGCAGGGATTGCAACCTGCGGGCAACAGCTTGGATGGAAATGTCCGCAGGAGTAATTAACCTTTAGCTGGAAAGTGGTGGTTAGTGTGAGGTCAAAGTGGAGCCTGTGGGCAACTGGGAAGGGATGAGGTCTCCGTGGGACTTCAGGGCACTGAGGAGCGTGACAGTCATGGAGGGTAGGGGCACGGCCATCATCTTCCTCTGATTAGGCCGCAGCGTCAAGCTGCAGATTGGTACTGCTTTCGGGAGAAATATCGGAGTATTAGCATTTTGCTGGGGTTGTGGAACGGGAAATATTTGTAGTTCTGTGTACTTGCAAAGGTTTCAACACTGCTTAGAGAAAAGTCGCAGTCACTTTTTAACCATCTGTATACATCTACAAGAATGTGGGATTTTCTTCTTTTTTGCTGACCTTTCAGCAAGAAAGTCTCCACCTCTCTGAGGACCAGTCTTTGCTCATCCAGACTCACTGGCCGAAGTCCATATTTTGAACCACAGAGCTAATAAGGTCCAAAGAGAAGTGCCTTTCAATCCGTCCATCTACAGCAGAGCAGTCAGGCTAACTTCAGGGAGAAGGAATGACATTGGACAGGATGATCAATGGCTCAGTTCACGGACTCTGCTGGAGTGCCAGGCTGATGGCATCACCCAGTTGAGAGGCAGACACACATACACCCAGGAACAGAAAGTTTGTTGTCAGCCTGAGTGCAGGATCATAATCCAGGGGTGCACAGCATGACTGGAAGAAAACGAAACCAGAAAGATTAAGAATCTAGAAAATACATCTTTGTAAAGCTGGCTTGGAAAGGGTTAGAGGGGTAAGACACGAGCGAAGAGCTTTCCCCTCTTTAATATAGATGGAAGTGGCTATAAAGACATTTTCTGGCCAAAAGTTTTCTTCATAAGGTAAAAAAGAAAAGTCTTTTATTCTGTGGAAAAGTGACTGAGGACCTGGACAGTTGTAGACGGAGCTACCGAAGGAGCAAACCTTGATGAGTCACCAAAAGGAAGGTTAACTCCAAGTATCAACACATATCTTAGTTCTTCCCAGTTTAGTCTAACTTGCAGGAGAGCGATCAGGCTGGAGGATAGCTCTGAGCTGCGCGGTGGTTGTCCTGACCACTGACAGCTGTGAGAACCCAACATTTTACTGACTTGGTCTACAAGAAGCCAACAAGACAAGTCTCTCCCATCAAGGTAAGAGTGTGTGGCTGCTGTATCATAGCAGCTCTCCTGTTTTACCTTGAGTTTTATCTGCAAGGAAGGCAAGAGCTAGCTGCAAGGGAGGCTGGCTTCTGAGTTGCTTTTGTGGAGCTCCCCAGTCTCTCCTGTTGACCTGTCAGCGATGCTCCTTGAGAGACATCTAATGTCTGTCTCTCTCTGCAAGAAGGGTCTGAGAATTGCCATCTTCCAGCTGAACCACAGGAGTCACAACAAACCAGATAAGGTAAAAAAAGCTCCCAAACCACAAAAATAATGAAAAAAAAATGATCAAAACTGGGAAGAGAAAGATCTAACATTTCTTTTTTTGCACAGATTATCAAGAAACCATTTTCTTACTCTTGTAACAGTGGCATGAACATGGTCAGAACGGCAGTTCTGGTCCAAGGCCAAGGTTCATTTAGCCCAGAAGTCTCTCTTCTGCAGAGGCTGTAGCACACATGTAGGGAGAAATGTAAATGGAACGAGTTTATGTGATTCTTTTTCACCTGCTTTAATACTCTCCTAACCTCAGACTATCTTAATTTAGGGGATTTTTTGAGCCTCAGTCAGCTGCTCTGTTCAGTGACCCATGATGGATCTTTCTCCCAGGCATTTGTCCTCTCTCTTCCTGAATGCAGATACAATTTTTACATGCTCAGCAAAAATCCTCATCCTCTGCAAAAATCCTCATCCTCTGCTTAGGAACTGTTCATCAGATCAGTTTTTCAAAGGAGGAAGAGCACTCCCTTTTGTTTACTCGGATCAGGCTTCCTTCGATGGTCCCCTGCTCCTGTGCTGGAAGAGAGAGTGAATTGTGTGATTTCTCCAAGCCACTCCTGGTAGAACTTTTGAAATTTAAGAAGGTAGCCTCATTTTTAGCTGCAGTCCCCACGTAGGGGTGTAATGTGACAGCTTTGTATGACTTCCCCATCCCTCTGCCATGGCAATAAGAGTAGGCAGCTCTGGACCTAATTCTTTGCATACAGGTGAGCGCGGCAGAGGTGTAGCCCTTCTGGGGATTTCTTTGGATTACGACAATAAAAGTCGTTCTCTCCAGTGCTGCATGCCCTAAGGAAGCTTAGATACTCAGGCAAGAGATACGTATCAACACCTGACGGGTGCTGAAATCCGCTGTGGATGTTCTTCAGAATGGCACTAGGCTATTACTCGTGGCAGGTGGTCACACACAAGGAGGGGTTGTTGTTTACGTGAGAGGAGTGCTTCAGATCTGTAGCGATTCCAGCACTCAGCAAGGTTGGGGATGCCTAAGAAAAACACTGCAATTTCAGTGATTGAGAATAGCTCATCAGTGGTCTCCCATAATAATTCTTCCCTGCAAGTTTAAGAAACTCATTCACGAAATGGTCTGGCCATGAATGAAGGCTGCCCTTCACGATGCGGCTGCAGCACTGAGGTAAACATTGCAATTTTAACAGCTTGCACGTGGCTCATTGTAAAAGTGCAATACCTGACTCAAAGCCTGTCACAGCCAGATCTATCAGCTCTGGTGGCCTCTGGATCAGGCTGTTATCAGGAATGCTGAATATCACAACAAGCATTAGAGACCGGAGTGTAAGGAGCCAGACTTCCCTTTAGCTCCACAAGATCTCTTGTCCTTTGCTTCTGCCAGCCGTATGCATTTGCACAGTCACTGAAGTGTTCGTGGACCATGGACTTACTTGGCTGCCTGCGAGAGGAAGCCGAGCTCGGGTTACTAGGTGAATACACCTGTGTCATTAGAGCAGTAGCTCAGGAAAACGATGGAGGAGGGAACCTTCCCTGTGCAGCTCTCATTTTATTCTTTGTACCTTTTTCCCATTGATGTTCAAAGGAGCGCAACCTCTGTTGGATGTGCTGAGGCAGGTCTCAAATGATTTAACAGCGTTCCCTTCCTGAAGCAGTGATTATGCAGAACAGGGGACTGGTTCTTTAATTCTTGCCTCCATCTCCCCTGTGCCTGCAACATGACAGTCCGCTTGAAAGTAATCAGCAGTGACAGAAAACATGCACCAAGAGTCTCATTGACTTAGGGAGAGGGTGCTTCTGTGAAGCAAGTTCACACGTGAGAGAAAAAAAGAACAGGATCAGACCTACGCTTCATATTTTTCCCACACTCATTTCTTTTTACAGGGAATTCACTAATATTAAATCAACCTAGGTGGCAGGAATGTGAGCATCTGGTCCAACCTAAATAGTCTCTTCTGTTCTATTTTTATACTCATGTATCATTTTTATTCTGCAGAGCTTGTGCATGGCGGAAAGGGTGAGTTCACTTCTCAGTATACAAGCCAAAGGTCTCTTCCAGAACTGCTGTGAAGGATTTGGAAGATATTTCACTCAAACACAGAATTTATATATAGGCACAAAGCTTTCATTAAACATGAGCAGCTCAGGGGACAGCATCAGTCACTGATGGTAATGTATGCACGTCTTGTAGGCATGCTATAGAGGAACAGGCTGCCTTGGAGAAATTAATACAACAAAGGTGTTGATTATTGATGCATTTGTTACTGAACCGACTCCACCTAAGTTTCCTGAACCAATGTGACTTCCAGATCTATTTGTAGATTACCAAATGCTCACAGTGTGACTGTCACTTTTGCATCTACTGCAGCTGACGCCTCAATGTAATATTTGATGCATACTTTACATTACTACCTTGCGTACTGAACCTGCCACTGAGTAAGAATAACTCTTCAAGGAGAACCCTGGCAAAATGGAAAGGAAGATCCCTGTACTGGTACAGCCTTCTCCATCATCACCAAAGGTAACTAAGCTGCAAAGATCCAGAGGGCTGGGAGAGACAAGCCTTCTTGTAGCAATGGGTACTATAATTTGATGCAACGACTTCTGAATGAATTTGTGGGAGTGTGCATTTTGTTAATATTACCACTGAAGGAGGAAATTGATCGCTTAGGGGGCTTCCTGGCTAGTTCTATAAGCTAAAGCTGTTACTGATGGGATGCCACTGTGAAGGGAAAATAGGGACTATCATGAATATTTGCTGTGGAATTGTCTTGTCCAGAAGAAAAGTCTCTGTGTTGCTTGGAATATTTCAAGTAAGGCTGAATAAAATGTGCTGATTTACCTTACTGGCTTCTCTGTGTTGTCTACTTGAGCAGCAGGACCTAGCTTTTAGCTCCTTTGAATAAGTGGTTGATGTATATACATCCTTTTTATTTGGAAGAGATTGAGTGGGCTTTTCCACACCTCCTTCTATTTTTTTCCTGTTTGAGGACACATGAATACTCTCACCCTTCAGATACCTCTGTAATTTTCAGAGTGCATTTTGTTCTAACATATTTTTTTCTGCCCTCTATTCCCATCATTTATGACCTGACCGCCTCCCAGTAATGGAAAAACTTTTTTCCAGCAAACATTTTCCTCCTGTATATACCTTTTTTTTTCAGGTAGAGAACAGTGAGATTTACCAAAGCCATGGAGAAAGCCTGTGGCAGGTGGGGTATCCAGCTGCAGCCTTCATCTAGATCTTTCGCAAATGAAGACGGATGTTTTGTGGGGTGTCCCCCCTGCCTCCACTTGCATCTCTTGCAAACTTGCCTCAGTGGTCCAAGGCCTGAATACTCCAAGGTCATCCCTGGAAGCTCCAGTTGTGGGTGAAGCTTTGGAGTTTACCTAGGACAGACTAGGGCCAAGCAAGCCAATCTGTTGTAGAACAAGTGGAAGAACAGCATCTTCCTTCTTCTTCATAGACACGCTGGAAGTGTCAGCTTTATCTTACCAAAATCGGGCAGTGGCTGGACTAACTAGTAATTAAGAAATTGATGCTAAATATTGTTATTACAGTATCTGACTGTGCTGAAATGCCAGTTAGAGCATAGCAGTAGCTTAAACCCCAGCTAATTCAATTACATTTAGCTGTGCCAGAGTTTCTTACAGCTATTTTCCAAAATAAATTCCAACCTGTATATACACACAAGGCTAAACTGTTTCTTTGAAAGGAAGATTATAGTTTTACTTGTAGAGATCAAGCAGGATATACACTCTAGTGAAAACCTTTCCTGAGAAACTCAGAGAGTCAGGGCAAAGGCAGCACCATCTCATGGAGAGAATTTCCCACCACCTCATATTATCACTTATTTTGAAACTGGAGGAGGGAGAGAAAATGAACCTTTAATAACTGCCCAGCTCTAAAATCAATTTCAGTGCTCAAGGCAGCTTGTAAACACACAATATGCTTTGAAAAGGATTGGTGCTGAGGAAAGTGAGGTGCACATTTTCCTGCTGTTGAAGTCAAATAAAGCTTTTAAATAGTTTCCATTTTCGAGGGTAAGTGGCTACAGTATTAAAAGCCTTCCTCAAGGATTCGATTCTCAGCTCTGTTACACACATTTAAATCAGGAGTAACCCACTGAGAATTGACCTGGTGTACATTTGTTATGAGAAAAGAATAGGACAAAGACTGGTATTAAAAAAAAAAATCCTAACAAGGACATAAATTATGATGATTTACACTTTTGGGCCAGGAGCTGAGAGTCCTTTCAAAACCACAGTTGATTGATGAAGCCTCACAACATGCCTGTGATTCAGTAAGTACTATACTCAGTTTGCAGATGGTTGCTCTGAAGCACAGCACTGTTACATGGTTACAAGCCCGACAAATGAATTAGCAGCAGAGCATGAACCAAATGCAGGTTGCCATATCCTAACTATCCCAGCAGTGCATGGGGACGGCATTTCTTCCTTGTGGTTGCTCAGTGCAGGCCAGTCTGACTGACCAAATAAGGTTATAATAATGCCTAAATAGAGTGAGAATTTCTGAGGTTTTATCTCTCTTGACTACCAAAAATGATGGCTTTGCATTGTACGGTGCTGCTGCCTTTATACCTGCACGGTGTCGCTTCTCATCACCCCCGAGACCCATGGTCTTGCTTAACAATCCACACTTCATTTAAGCCTCTGAGGTAGGAGTTGAAAAACTATGCTTACTAGTAGGCTTGGAGGTGCTTGACTGCTCACCAGGTTCAGTGAGGCCATCTTGAAGGACCAACCAAGATTAGGGATCGCTGCCACTGAAGGCTCATGTCTGCATGTGCAAGGCAGAAAAGATCAGCTTTAGGGGCAGAATGCATGAAGACAGTGGAGAGTATGATGGTGATGGTTGTCATGCAGGGGATCTAGATGGGGGAAAAAGGTAGACTGGAAAGAAGGTGTAGGAGACTGAGGAAGAGAGTGAACAGAGAAATAAGGAGATGAAGATCAGGGGCTAGGAGGGAGATGGTTGGTGCAATCAGCCATTTGGCACTGGGCAGAACAAAAATTCCAGTCAGAGCTGCAGAAAATGTTTATCAATGTCCACTTCGGCTGTGTCTGCAGCTTTTCCAGCTGTCTGGACACTCTGGCTGAATCCTCTTGGCATTTTTTCTTGAAGGCAACAAAGTAGGGGAGGGAACAGATAGCACTCGTGTTTTAGTTTCCCCAGGGGGGCAGATGTCATGTCACGCAGTCTGTCATGCCATGTTCAAAATCTAGGGGATTCTTGGGAAAGGCACGTTATGTTCAGCAGAGTTAATGCTGTACTGGCAGAATAAAGCGGGCTTTCAGCCCCAAACTGTGTTTCCAACAGGCCATCGTGCCTTGAAGGTTTCCGAGCACATCTCTCGCTAGGGCGTTTTTCTTACAGGGATGTAACACTGCAGAGGGTTTTGCTTTTGTATCAAGCTGATGGTGTGAGGAAAAGAAGAGCCAGGACTCCACCAGCTCCTCAGTTTTCTGATCCCAGCCTCACTGAGAGCAGCTGGAGAAACCTTGTGCGTGCTGATAGCTGAGGGGTATTATCACTAACGCTCCTCCCAAACAACCCTTCCCACCATTTTCCTGAAAAGACTGCTGGGGACACACTATTGGGGAGGGAAATTTGCTGCTTAGATAGATTTTCCCCAGGATTAAATTTATGTCTACAGCAGATACGTTTCCCTACCGCTAAACCGCAGGGGCAAAGCATCTTTGCAAGTATCCGCAGACTCCTGCCTGCAAAGCAGAGCTTTGCACAAGCTTAGCAGCTTTTCCCCATCAGCAAAGCAAGCTGTCTGATTGCAGCACGCAGCTTTAGCTGTATAACCGCGCTGCTTTTAGGACTTGGTGCCAGCATAGCTAGGCAGTCACGGTTCACACCTCCTCACACCCCCGGGCAATGTCGCTAGGCCAGCAAAAAGCTTGTGGTTGGGGTTGGCCAAGTAGCGTGGCTGGAGCTGGCCCTGGTTCTACAGCTTGTGTGCTCGGGATGCTGCTGAGCTCGTTCTCACTGAACCTCTAAAGTCACATTAAGTAACAGGCAACAGTTACAGGTCAAAAGTGTATGAGAAAATGGCAAACGGTATTTCTGGCCCTCTGAGTCAGGCAAAGGAGATGGGGAAGAAGTGGGTTGGGACTTTTTGGTTTTCCATGTCTTGGCAAGGACAGTGATTTCTGGCAGATTGAACAGCCCCATTGGGCAGATTGGAAAGTCCTGAAAAGGCCTGTTTTGGGAAGATTGAAAAGGCAGAAATCTAAGCTCTGAATATGAAGCTGTTTGATAGCTTCATAAGACCACTTACTATCAATCTCATCCTCTTAGCAACTATATGAACAGCAGGGCATATGATTGAATGTTTTTCATATAAACGTGAAATAAACCGCACTCCATTTCCTGCTGCAGGCTTCCTTCAACAGTAAATGTCAGATGTGCAAGATAAAACAGGGGTTGAGATCCACTCCAGATCGTGGCATCTCCTGCATTTCAAGTGTGCGTAGAGCTGCCTTTCCACAAGCTACACAAGATTGGATTCATCACGCTTTCCAGCACACTGCTAAGTAAAACAGAGGACTGATATACTACTAATAGTTGAGGCTTCTTATAGCAGCCTCATCTGTTATCACATCCTCCGCCATCATCCAACTTCTACTCCCACCTCGCAGTTACTCTGGCCCTCATGCTCTGTTTATCTTGCTCTTCCTCTCCTGACTCCATACCTATTTCCATGTCTCTCACTTTCCTGGGTTCAGTTTGCCTGCTGACCTTCGATGCCACCAGCTCATGCAGGTTATCACTAAAAATCACTTCTGTGATGACACAAGCCAAAAGGTCTAGATGACCTTCATGGGATGCCACCACAGGTCTGCACAGGGTGACTGTATGGCAGAGAACAAGTCTTTGCACTCCTCTGGGCCTCAGTTTCTTCACATATGGGAAGAAAAATCTATAACTAGATGCTATACCCAAATGTCGTGTAGAGCTTTCTGTGTGTCTTGAGGTCTAGTAAATTGGAAGTCTGGTTTTGGTGGAAATGACTGCTTTCACTGGAAGTTTGCATGAACAGAGTCTGAGAATGAATGAAAAGACATTTAAGATTTACCCCAAAACATCTCCTATGAATATGTCATTAAATCCATCCTAACACAACTCGTGTGGTTAAGGAATGGGACAGGAGCTCCAGGCCTGACCTGAGGCAGAGTCTGAGGGACCTGAGGAGGAAGGTAGAATTTAATTCTACATGAGTTCACTATTAACTGCCACACTCTCATGACGCTTTACAGCAAAAGAGAGGGAACAATTACAGAGGGACATCAGGAGCCACAAAACAGCACTTTTATTTTTCAAAACCTTCCCATAGCTTAGCAGAGAAAATGACAACAGAAGTTAAAACACCACTTTCCAAGATTCCATTCTTTATTTCCACATGATTCTTCTCTGGAACTGTAATTCGGATATTTATTTCCCTGTCTTGTGCTTTTTCAACACAGAACATCAAACGGTTTAGTAGCAGGTAGGAAAGCATGGCTTTTGTCTCTGTATAAATATTCCAGTGCATCCCTCTGCAGGACTAGACCCAGGTATCTGTGATGCTCATAGCCACCACTACGCTATTACCTAAATGCTCCACATTAATAGATTTCTCCTTGCATCACTTGAGTGAGGAGAAATTCAGTGCTGAATTACTATCTTCATCTTACAGGCAGAGAACTGTATCTTGGAGAAATTACAGCATTGACCAGGAGCACACAGGAAATCTTTGCGGATCAGAAACCTCAGTCAAATCAAACTGGACACAAAGGCTGTAAACAGGAGCCAAATCTGCCTCCCCATGTATCTCTGCCCAGTACTGACGGGGACCAGGTTTCCCTGAGACTGCTCCCTGGCCAGGCCCGCACAAACAAGATTTCAAACCACTGCAGTGATCTCAGTCACACTGACATCTTCAGCTGACAGAAACTGGAGAAAATGCACAGCCTCAAAGCTGCCAACTATGTCAGTTTACACCTGCTGAGAATTTGGCCCAATCCATTCACTGCATCCAATTACACAGATGATAAACCACTAAAATTGTCAGATATTAGATATCTCTAACATAAGATCAAAGCAGTCTCCTAGACTGTAAGATCTTAGGGGGTTTCTCTTCACTGAATTGGTAAGAACAAAAATTTTTAATGTGAGGCAAGGGTTCTCTTTTAACAGTATTGCTACTAGGAACAGGGAATTTCCTTTGTCAGGAAACCTGTTCTCATGAGAAATTATAGAATCATAGAATGGTTTAGGTTGGAAGGAAACTTAAAGATCATCTAGTTCCAACCCCCTGCCATGGGCAGGGACACCCTCCACTAGACCAGGTTGCCCAAAGCCCCATTCAACCTGGCCTTGAACACTTCCAGGGATGGAGCATCTGCAGCTTCTCTGGGCAACTTGTTCCAGTGTCCAATCACCCCAAAAGTAAAGAATTTCTTCCTAATATCTCATCTAAATCTACTCCCTTTAAGTTTAAAGCCATTACCCCTCATCCTATCACTCCCTGCCCTTGTAAACAGCCCCTCTCCAGCTTTCTTGTAGGCCCCTTTAGGTACTGGAAAGCTGCTATAAGGCTTCCCCAGAGACTCCAGCATGTTGACCACACCACACAGCTTGGTGTCATCGGCAAACTTGCTGAGGGTGCACTCGATCCCACTGTCCATGTCACCAACAAAGATGTTAAACAGTGCTGGTCCCAGCACTGACCCCTGAGGAACCCCACTCATCACTGGTCTCCACATGGACATCGCTCCACTGACCACAACTATTTGAGTGCGGCCATCCAGCCAATTCCTTATCCACTGTGTGGCCCAGCTGTCAAATCCACATCTCTCCCATCTAGAGATGAGGATGTCATGCGGGACAGTGTCAAATGCCTTGCACAAGTCCAAGTAGATGACATCACTTGCTCTTCCCTTATCCACCAACCCTGTAACCCCATCATAGAAGGCCACCAAATTTGTCAGGCACGATTTGCCCTTAATGAAGCCGTGTTGGCTGTCACCAATCACCTCCTTGTTTCCCATATGCCTGAGCATAGTTTGCAGGAGGATCTGCTCCATGATCTTGCCAGACACAGAGGTGAGACTAACTAGCCTATTGTTCCTTGGGTCTTCCTTTTTTCCCTTTTTGAAAATGGGGGTTATGCTTCCCCTTTCCCAGTCACTGGGAACTTCACTGTACTGCCTCAACTTCTCAAATATGATGGACAGTGGCTTAGCAACTTCATCTGCCAGTTCCCTCAGGACCCGAGGATGCATTTCATCAGGTATACCTTCAGGTTCCTTAGATTGTCTCAAACCTGATCGTCTCCTCCAGTGGAGACACTTTCCTCCATCTCTCTATTTCCATCTGATATCATTCATGACCTCCTGGTGAGGATAAAGATGACAGCAACTTTCCCAGATGCAGGTAAAGTCTGGCTAGGGAACAACAGTATCAGGCCCCACCTCTCAAGGTGATTTTGATCTCTCAGCTTTTGGGCAAACATATTGATATAGCTTATCGCAATTATTGAGGTCACAGATTTTCTTCTTGATAAAGTGTAGTGTGTTGACCCTGGCTGGAGGCCAGGTGCCCACCAAAGCCACTCTATCACTGCCCTCCTCAGCCAGACAGGGGAGAAAAAATACAACGAAAGGCTCGTGGGTCAAGGTAAGGACAGAGAGATCACTCAGCAATTACTGTCATGGGCAAAACAGACTGAACTCAGGAAAACTAATTGAATTTTTTACCAATCAAATCAGAGTAGGGCAATGAGAAATAAAACCAAATCTTAAAACACCTCCCTGCACCTCTCCCTTCTTGCCAGGCTCAGCTTCACTCCCGATTTCTCTACACACTCCCGCTTGCCAGCGGCACAGGGGGATGGGGAATAGGAGTTGTGGGTCTGTTCATCACATGTTGTTTCTGCTGCTCCCTCTTCAAGGGGAGGACTCCTCACAC
>VWZZ01008336.1:10977-28905 GCA_013399095.1 Psophia crepitans | reverse complement strand
GGGGAGGACTCCTGTTGGAGAAGTTGGTGGAGGACTGTCTCCTGTGGGAGGGACCCTATGCTGGAGTAGGAGCAGAGTGTGAGGAGTCCTGCCCTGAGGGAAAGGGGCGGCAGAGACACTGTGGGATGAACTGACCACAGCCTCCATTCCCTGTCCCTGTGTGCCGCTGAGGGGAGGAGGTATAGAAAATGGAGAATGAAGTTAAGTCCAGGAAGAAGGGAGGGGTGGGGGAAGATGTTTTTTAAGATTAGGGTTTATTTCTCATTACGCTACTCTGATTTGATTGCTAATAACTTAATTATTTTCCCGAATTCAAGTCTGTATTGCCCATGATGGTAATTGCTGAGTGATCTCTCTGTCCTTATCTTGACCCACAAGCCTTCCATTGTATTTTCTCTCTCCTGTCCATCTGAGGAGGGCAGTGATAGAGTGGCTTTGGTGGGCACCTGGCCTCCAGCCAGAGTCAACCCACCACATGGACACATACGTTTTTAAATAAAAAGCTAAATTTTTGTAATTTAGCTTAAATCTGCAAAAATGCCTTTAATGGTGCCATTAGGCCATTAAGGCCTAAATAACAACTAAGTTCAGAAAAACTATAAACATGTCTGGTTTCATATTTTAAAGTCACCAGTTCTATGTAAGCCATGATTACATGAAGACTTTCAAACTTACAAATACTCTTACTACACCCTCCCCAAAACTTGTTTAATCATGCCAAAACCCAGGAAGTTTTACTCTGGGACACACAGGATGGACTGTGATCTAATCATAGAATCATAGAATCACTAAGGTTGGAAAGGACCTCTGAGATCATCAAGTCCAACCATCAACCTAACACCACCGTGCCAACTAGACCATGTCCTGGAGCGCCGCATCTACGCGTTTTTTGAAGATCTCCAGGGACGACGACTCAACCACCTCTCTGGGCAGTCCATTCCAATGCCTCACTACTCTTTCCATGAAGAAGTTCTTCCTAATATCCAATCTGAACCTGCCCTGACGCAACTTGAGGTCATTTCCTCTTGTCCTGTCGCTAGCCACTTGGGAGAAGAGACCGACACCCTCCTCACTACAACCTCCTTTCACGTAGTTGTAGAGCATAATCAGGTCTCCCGTCAGCCTCTTCTTCTCCAGGCTAAAGAGCCCCAGTTCCCTCAGTCGCTCCCCATAAGATTTCTTTTCCAGTCCCTTCACCAGTTTCGTTGCCCTTCTCTGGACACGCTCCAGCAGCTCAATGTGCTTCTTATATTGAGGGGCCCAAAACTGGACACAGTACTCGAGGTGAGGCCTCACCAGAGCCAAGTACAGGGGGACTATCACTTCCCTACTCCTGCTGGCCACGCCATTCCTGATACAGGCCAGAATGCCATTGGCTTTCTTGGCCTCCTGGGCACACTGCTGGCTCATGTTCAGAAGAGAGAGCTGAAACCAAAACAAAACAAGCAAAAAAAAAGAAACTCTAGAAAGCTTTTTCATTGAATATATGGATCAGACAAACATTTGGGTGTAAACTTCTTTGAGCTGAATTTCCTTGCAGGATCTGAATATTCCTGGGTTTCATGACATTACTGAACAGGGATGGGGCTACCAACCACCAGCACATCAGGCTCTTTGAATATGCTTTGAGCTTAGCTCCAAAAATTGCAGTAAACTATGAATCTATTGGACTGTGTATTCACAATGTTCCAAAGAATACCGAAGGGCTCTCAATGCAGTTGGGGTTATGATTTTGAACTCAGACAAACAGAAGTAAACTTTGCTCTGAGACCCTAGCTGGTAGTCCTGAACTGCATTTCTTGTCCGTGGACCATCACTGTCTCATGTTAGTTTCTTCCATTCTATGTTCCATATTCAGCTTCTCTTTCTCACAGCTAGATCCCTTTACTTCTTTTCATGAGATAACAGCTTTTCCAGGTGGGACCCAAATTTCCTTCAGCTCATTATGTCATCCCTGACATTGGCCAGAAGTGGATTCCTAAGAAAGAGGAAGAACTGAGTCAGCATGCGCTGGTCTTTGCCCAGCTTCGGTAAATTGTCATCTAGGAATTGTGTCTGTATTTAACAGTCCTTAGCAGATATTGTCTTCTATGAATCTGCTTAATCACTTCCTGAAGTCATGAAACCTTTGGCATCTACATCATCCCATGGGAAGAAATTTCACCGCCTAATTATACACTACACAAGGGACTGTATCCTCTCACTTGCTCTGGACCTGCAGTCTGCAGCCTGCTAGTTTCATTATTATCCTCTAGTCATGGTATTGAAAAAGGACATGAAGAAAACTCTTCTCTTTCATTTTCTCCATACCACTCGTGGTTTTGAAGGCCTCTTTAAAATTCCTCCTTTACTGTTCCCTTTTGAGGGAGAAGAATCTTAGTCTTTTAATCATCCCTCACACAGTTATCTCTTGCTGTGTCACCCTTTCCATTCTACTGTACCTTTTTGAGATAGATGGGACACAACTCCATACAGTCTTCAGGATGTGAGCAGTGTGGACTTACACAGGTATGATAAAGTTCTCTCTTATGTTGTCAACTCCTTTTTCCAACATCTGATTTGTATTTCTACCCCCTACAGAGCAGCAAGTTATATTTTCATACGAAGTATTACTCTTGCCTCAAAACCTTCCTTCTAATTCATAATACACAATGGCTCTGCAGATGCTCAAACACCTCTTAATCTCCACAGTCTGAACATCTCCTGTCTAAGCCCCACACAAGTTCCCTCATCTAGTTTACCTGATCTTGACCGAGTGGTTATTTTTGCATGTTGATCCCACATAAGGTGGTAGATGCTGTCTTCTGTCCACTATGGTAGAGGATCATAGAATCATCGAATCCTAGAATCATAAAATGGCTTGGGTTGGAAAGGACCTTAAAAGATCATCTGGTTCCAACCCCCCTGCCATAGGCAGGGATGCCACCCACTAGATCAGGTTGGCCAGGGCCCCATTCAACCAGGCCTTGAACACTTCCAGGGATGGGGCCTCCACAACTTCTCTGGGCAACCTGTACCAGGGCATCACCACCCTCACAGGGAAGAATTTCCTCCTAATGTCTAATCTAAATCTGCCCTCTTTTAGTTTAAAACCATTGCCCCTTGTCCTATCATTATCTACCTGAGTAAAGAGTCCCTCTCCAGGATTGCTGTCTTTTTTGCAGTTTACAGGGCTCTAATAGTTCTGTAACTAGTGGAATATTTTGTTTGCATAGAAAAGATGTGAGGGTCTCCAGAAGGGCTTAAAACTACTGGCATGCTGTACTGGAAAGGATGAAGCACCACCTGCAAAACCCACACAGACGCATTCACCTGTGTAAACCAGAAACTTTCACTATTGCTTTCTACTGAACAATTATATAAATAAGGTTACTACACACCTTCCCCCACACAGACATACATTTCTGAGAAGTGCCATTGCAATATCTGAAATGAAATGAAATATGGATTAATGATTCGGTTGCTGGAAAAATTTTGCATGGTTCATAATAGACAGAGCACAGACCGGCAGCATCTGTGAATGAATCAGAAAAACAGCAGATGTTGAAGCAACTAGAAGTATGGCTGGGTCAAGTTTGTTTCTCCTTGCCCACCGGTGGCAATGGGAAAAAAAAACATACATGAAAATTCAAAAAGGCATAGGTTTTGAGAGAAAAAAAACAGCAGTAAGGCTACCCAGGCTGAGTGACCGCTGGGTATTCTTGCACTGACCTACACCTCCTGTCATTGTCTTCAGCTGCTCTGTTTAGGTCACTACCCCGTTTCTGTGAAATGCTGTTAAAAAGAATGTGTGGTATAAGCAGTGATGGATTCACTGAACCACAAGGCAGAGTGACCTGAGGGCCTGAGAGCCCCTTCAGTTGCATGACAACCATTAATGTGGCATTATACTAAGAACCTTCTTTAAATGGATGCCACTACCTTCTTCATAGCTTCTCTGAGCCCTTCAGTACATGGAAAACAATCTTTCTATCATACTATAAAGCCAGAATCCTTGGAAGGTTACCGCTTAAGCTTATCATCCAGGCAGATATTTCAATGTTTTGCAAAGGTGTGGTATGTATAAGGCTCACCTAACCTTAGTCCTATATATTAAACACAGAGTGAAACTTGACCCAAGATTAATCTAAAATGGCCAGACCCAAAGTGGAGCAAGAAATCTTCCTGATTCTCTTGAGTACCTTTGTGTACGGTTCTTCAAATCCAGTTTATGCTGGAGCATACACAGGATATGATATAGCAGCCATTCTGGATACAAATTCAGCCACTGACCGTGGGAAGCGTAGCCATTCTGCAGATGGCTCCAGCCTAGACCATGCTGACACTGATAATTATATGATCAAAAAATGGGCAAAGGAAATTCTCCAAATGCACATTTGCTAAATTAAGGGGTGCTTTTTCTCCTTATACTTTTGTGATACTTCATTTAGATCACGGTTATGGATAGCGGCGGAGGGCCCATGAACCATAGTGTCACAGAGATTGCAAAACAGGCTTCTAGGTCTTTCAACAGAAGGGCTTATCTTCTTTCAAAACACCTCAAATCAATAAAATATTTCCAAATGCTAGGCTTTTCTGTCTACATCTGCTGAATGGAGAAATGAATTTGGTGAGCTCAGAGAATAGTGGAGGAAGGTATGCGTCTGCCAAACCACTGAGCTGGCAAAGATCTTGCTGAGGACTTCAGCAACTTGCAGCTGGCCAAAGGCCTGCTATTTATCTAATTTACTGACACCAGTGTTATGTTATTTTCCTTCTTCAGGCATCAAGCTGAAGGATATTGTAAAGTACTTGGGCTGTAGCCCTATGAAAGAGAGCAAAGATTTGACTTGCTCATCCTATGTCTTCCCCAAAACTCTTGAGAACAATATTCCACTTGCCTTTAAAAATGGTTCTGGTAGATACAAATACTAGTTTAGCTGGTTTATTGTATGCCCGTAGGTTCCTTCACAGGTCATACAGGACATTGTGTCCTTGGGATTCCCACTGTGATCTACAGAGTAACAGCGCTTCACAAATCTGAATTCTGTGAACTGAGCTTAGCTGGGTATTAGCCAGTCAGTCAGAAGAAATTGAAGTCCTGGAAAACAGAGACAAGTGTCTCATCCAACTATTCAGAGTCCTTACTGAAGGCTGGAAGTCTGTGTTCATTTCTTTTTTCTGTCTGAGAAGGAGGACACTGGAGCCCACATCTGCTATCCATAAAAGCAGCCTCATGGCTTCTATCCTATGGGTAAGGAGAGGGAGCAGCTCCATCACCTCTGTTGAAGTTGTTCCATATTGCAATTAAAAAAAAAAGAAAAAAAAAAAAAAGAAACAAGCCAAACCAGATTCACTCAGCACAGAGAGAATGAAAATGAATCACCAACTGAGTGATGACCATAGTCTACTGGGAGGGAAAGAGTTTGAGGCTCCAGCTCCTCTTTAGAAGGCAATATGGTTTATATGTTTGTATGATGGACACTTCATCTCACATCCCAAGGCTTCCACCACTCCAACACTGAACCAATTACCTGTCAATCAGACTATCAGATTAGTACACACACTTTTTTTGGATGCCACCTCTGGTTTCCATAGAAACTGTTTTAAGCCTCATCCTCTCTCAATTAGAACTTTTTGTAATTTCTCCACCCTTATGAAATCGTTTGTGGTTCCCATGGTAATCAGTGAAAATTTGTTATCTCTCAAGTACCGCTTCTTAATCAGAGGCTTCACCAATAGCAATGTCCTGCTGGAGCAGTAAAAGGCAGGTTCTAATAATTCTTTTGAGCGAGGAGTATGTCCTTTACCCATCCATAAGGTTATGTGCCACAAATCCATACTGAGCCTCCTAACTCTGACATCAAGGGTTTGGTCACTGTAAATTTCATTACATCCATGCTAAAATGTCCCCATTTTATTGATTGCAAAGATGAGGGAAGGAGATTTACACTGATTTTGTCCAAGATGGTCCCATAGGTCAAGTTATCTCAACAAAACTTGTAGGAAAATTCAGATCTCCTTTGCGGAATTTGGCTCCTGTCCTGTTCCCTTTTCACTGGATCACAGTGCCACGCACCTTCACACAAAACAGGTGCCAGTGGCCCAAATGCCCCATGCACACGCATTTCATGTTCAGGTGTTTAAAACACTACATAGCTAATGCAAACAGGTTTTTTATGTATATATACACACGCGCACACACTACATTTATGCATTTTATACACTTTCCTTGAAGCCTAGATAGTAATTTCCGTCACTGTAAATGTGCCAATCCATGATAATATGTCCTACCCCAGTCCCCAGCTTAGAAAGCTTGCTTGGACACTAAATGCAGTGGTGTAGCTGATCTTTTATTTTACTTTTTTTTTTTTAAATCAGCCCCTATTGCTCCTCCTCTGCTTCATGTTCTGTTCTGATCTTTTATCAAGGTTCAGAAGCAAATCCTGTAGGTAGTATCCTCTGGCCTTTCTGACTCAACTCCACAGGCTGCAGGGGAATCTCTGCTCCGGTACCTGGAGCACCTCCTCCTCTTCTTCACTGACCTTGGTGTCTGCAGAGTTGTTTTTCCCACATATTCTCACTCATCTCTCTGGCTACAATTGCTGGTGGTGATTTTTCACTTTTCTTCTCCTTAAATACGTTATCCCAGAGACACTACCACCATTGCTGATGGGCTTGTCCTTGTCCAGCAGTGGGTCCATCTCAAATCTGGCTGGCATTGGCTCTGTCAGACATGGGAGAAACTTCTAGCAGCTTCTCACAAAAGCCAGCCCTGCAGCCCCCCACTACCAAAACCTTGGCATGTAAATCCAGACAAGAAGACATCACTTGATGTGGTAAAATCCAGTCCTCTCCTGTTCTAGTGAAGCCAGGGCTTCACCTGGGAGTTTCGGGTTGAGAGGGGACTCCTGTACCCAGCTATCACAATTTCCAGCCAGCACCTGCTGCATTCAATTCCTCCATCTTTGAAATAAGCAACATCTTTTGGAAAGATATCCACTCTTGACAGAAAAAAATACAGTGAAACCGCACCATTTTTCCTCTACAGACCTGTCCCTAGTAGTTAGTTACTAGAGATACGTTCTTTGCAGTAAAATGTGCCACATGACACACATCGATCCTACAGAAATTACTGCCTGGTGCATCCCTGTGTGTTCAATTCTCTCTTGCTCCTGCTCCCTCAGTACAGTATATCATCCCACCAAGACGTCTCAGACATCTCTTTTTTTTTAAGACAAATCTTACTGTGTCTTTCAAATGTGGAATTTCTCTCTCAAAGCAACATTAATACAGGGTCTGGTGTGGTGGGTTATGATCTCAGATGTGACTGTATGAATATCATTCTGTAGTGGAGATTATGTGTGTGTTGGCCTGTATCAGGAATAGTGTGGCCAGCAGGAGCAGGGAGGTGATTGTCCCCCTGTACTCAGCCCTGGTGAGGCCGCACCTTGAGTACTGTGTCCAGTTTTGGGCCCCTCACCACAAGAAAGATATCGAAGCCCTGGAGCGTGTCCAGAGAAGGGCAATGAAACTGGTGAAGGGGCTGGAGCACGGGTCTTGTAAGGAGCGGCTGAAGGAACTGGGCTTGTTTAGTCTGGAGAAGAGAAGGCTCAGGGCAGACCTTATTGCCCTCTACAACTACCTGAAAGGAAGTTGTGGCGAGCTGGGGGTCAGCCTCTTCCCACAGGTAACTAGTGACAGGACAAGGGGAAAGGGCTGCAAGTTGCGCCAGGGGAGGTTCAGGTTGGAGATGAGGAGAAAATTCTTCTCGGAAAGGGTGGTCGGGCATTGGAACGGGTTGCCCAGGGAGGTGGTGGAGTCACCATCCCTGAGGGTGTTTAAGGAAAAGTTAGATGTGGTACTTAGGGACGTGGTTTAGTGGGTAATAGGTGGTGGGGGGATGGTTGGACTAGATGATCCTTGAGGTCACTTCCAACCTTAATGATTCTATTCTATTCTATTCTATTCTATTCTATTCTATTCTATTCTATTCTATTCTATTCTCTCCTCTAAAAAAAGGGCAATGCTATATGCAGCACTGCAGAAAGGGTTCATTGGCGGAGAAAATGATAGTTAACAACGGCGTCATGCAGAATTGTTCCATTTTGTTCATCAGATCAGGTTGTTTCCCATGGCCATAGAAACCCACAGTCTGTTCATACCCGATGTCAGGAGTTGTTTTTATGCTTCACAAGAAGACACATTTTCAAGTGGGGATGCTAGTTGCCTACCAGAAAGCTTCAACATCTTGTTCTCTCTGTGGTTGGCTACAGTCAGAGATTTCCCATCAGAAGGAACTGTAATTACCTTAGTCTCTATAGCGGGTAGGCTTCAGGAGCTGTTCATTAGTAGTAAGCAGGGTATCATTTTCTTTTAAAGCCATATATAGCATTTAAAACAACGGAATCCTGGAGCTGTTAAAACACATCAGAATTTAAGGAAGTTCTGTAGCCTTCTATTCAGAAAGGGAAAGCTTCTTGAAGCATTTGACATTTTGGTGTGTCAAAAAGTTTAAATGAATGCCTGATAACCCTGTAACAGAACACTGGCATCCATTTGATAACCAAGTACAGGTATGTGGAACGTATAGCAGATCAAAGAGCAGCAAAAACATTTCATTTATATGTTGAAAAGCCAGTGTGATGTCACACTCTTCAAGGGCCTTGCAAACAAGGCATCAGAGGGAAGCAAATTGCCGCAGAGGTTTGTTAGCAGCTTTATGAGACACAGAGGGTAAACACAGCTTTGAAAGAAAATAAGAATAATAAATAAAATAGCATTATTTTGGTCCTGCTCCAGAAAATCCGTACCTCATCACAAAGGAAAAATATTTTTCCACAAAGTATCAAAGCTGCAAGTGGGTTTCAGCTGAGTCTAAGTGTCTCCCCACAAACAACACACCTCAGAAAAAGAAATTAAGGGTCAAAAAAAATAATCTCTCAAGCATTTTAAGACTCCCAAGGCCAAGTTATCAGAAAGCACAGAATCATAAAATCATTTAGGTTGGAAAGACCTTTAAGAACATCGTGTCCGGCCGTAAACCTAATAGTGCCAAGTCCACCACTAAACCATGTCCCTAAGTGCCATATAGAGAGTTTTAACGCATTTATTAGCACCCTGTCCCTGGGAGATGGGGAAGGGCTCTGTGTACATGCCGCTTGTGTGTGTATACGTTTCACAGACAGCAATACGAAACCAGAAGGACCTTGGCAATGGTGGTAGGGAAAGCTTGCGGCTGACCCAGGGTTTGCCTCCACTTTCCACATCTTACGTACAGCTCTCGGAAAACCCCTGTCAATAGGTTTTAGACAAAGGGAGCTGTTTGAAGCCCACTGTAGTGCAATGTGCGTAGCTTGCTTCCAGTAGCACACCAGTCCTGCTTCCATCCCACCCTGTGGTACTTACTTCTGCCTCACCCAACCTCTGCTTTACCCCCTCAGAAGTACTGTTTAGCCTGATGCAAACAGAAAAGCAAATGGGAACTGGAGATTGGGAAATCAACCTTTTAATTAACATCTCAATTTCCAATTGAGTCTTAGTTTCTTAAATTGCCTGTGTTTAACAGTGTAAGCATTTTCTGGTCCCCCAGCAACGTTTGGGAATAAGAACTGACAGAGGTGAATGATGCAGTACAATATACACCTCACTGACGTGAAGAAAGGATATTGCAGCTATTGTTTACCTAGAGGGAAGTTTCTCCAAGCCTGAATTAACAAAATGACAGTGCTCTGATTAGATTACTCTGTTAGTTTTGCACTAAGCTCACTTGCGGATCTCAGGTTTTTTCCATAGAAACATGTAGGCGCTGTAGTACCTGCCTGGCATGCAGGATCCTAGGCATCTGAGATCCAGGACCCAGCACTCAGTGCTGATTCCCTGTAGCACTGCACAGGGAGACTGGGTTCCTCTACATTCTTTTTTTTTTTTTTATCCTTCCTTCACCCAGTATAGGGTAGCAGGAAGATCCATCTATCATCTCAGAACAGAAAGTCTTGAGGCCCTCCAACCCTCCCTGAAGAAGAAACATAGGTCTATCCTCTGAGAGACATGAACAGGGTTTTCTTTCTTGTTTAGACCAATGCTGTACCACTCACAGTTGTCATTTCTATGTTATTTAGCAGAGATGTTGGGACAAGTGCCCCCCCCAGAGCAAGAGGTATCTCGCCCATGTCTGTAAATCCAAGCTTCAGAAGAGGTCTACACTCCCTGTGTCAAAAGAAGAAAGGAGTACAACCTTCACTGACCCATTGGGCAGAAGCACAAGAGGGATATGGTCTGCTCTGACTTCATGGGGAAAAGGGAGGTCTGGGTTCTTCTCACTGCTTCTGTGCCTGTTAAATGCAAAGTGTATGATGAACCCTTGGACGTAGATCAGAAGCTAGGTCTTCTGCTTCCCAGATAAGACAAGGAATTTAGATTTATTTATTTTTTCTGGATCCCAGATGGACTTTGGTGCAGATTCCAGCAGCAAAGAACAAGAACAGAGCATATCTTCAAGAACCTGGAAAACATTGGTGTCAACTACTCACTGAAAATGTGTATGTTTCTAGTGGGAGTTGAACATGGAGTTTTAAGCTCATGATTTTGGGGTATGATTCTTGCTTTTGATGTTTATATTCTTACTGCAAGAATCAACTCCTACGCTTTTCACTCTCCAGTAGTATCTTCTGAAGACAGTGGGTCTACTGGGAAAGCAGATAACCTTTTATCCAGATCAACATCTGAACTGGGTCACCGTGCAGCACCATGCAAGACAGGGAGTAGAACTCCAATCACCAGTCTTAAGACAGCTCGGGCTTCACAGGTCCTGTGAACTGCCCTGCTAGAAAACCCATCTTCACCACGTTCTGTACTGTCACAGCTGCAGCTGTAGCTAAAATCCCAGTATTGCAAAGCCTGGGGTAAAATTCCTGTACTGAAAATAAGTAAGTGTGTATATACTTCTGTATAGCATGAGAGATTCTGTTCAAAATTGCACAGGTGACTTCATTTACATCTGTGTCAGTGAGGTCAGAATCTCATCCAAAACGTTCAGCTTTTTGTGTTGGTTAGCAAAAATGTTCACACTCTAACTAAATCTGTCTTATAAATCACCTTGACAGTCCTCATAATTCAACATAATAGGGTTCTTTTCAGAAAGAATGGTCTCTCAGCTGATGCAAGGGGATGGACGAGATAACCTAAGAGGGATTTATGTCTACAAAAAATTCAATTCTTGACCCTTTTCTTGTTCCCCTGTGACTCCACCCATTCAGGAGTGATTATATCCTGAGCAGTAAGGAGAAGTCTCTCCACTAGCTCCCCAGATCTCTTTGCTAGTCAGTATGCTGTGGCATTCTCCTAGTTAACATATTCTCTCTTTATATTCTTTGCTCCAAGACTCATTATTTTACATTTATCTCCACCGAACTGGATTTGTCATCTTTTTGCCCAATTACTTAAGTGATCTAAGACCTTTTGTGTCTAACTGCATTGTTCTTCATTATTTACCTCTCCCCACCATTTACTGTCACCCAGAAATCTTGCTTTCGATACTATGCAAGTCATGTCTATAAATAATGAAGCATTAAAAAAGCCATGGTAGAACACTCCTAGTGAAAAGCCTTCTCAACTGAGACATGGAAAATAAACACCGTCTCTGTATGTTTTACACATCTCAGCCTGATGCCTTCCTGTCACTCTCTGCTACCTGCAGCCTTCAGATGTAAAAGGCGCATATTGAATCTGCCAATGCAAACATTAATTTATGAGCTCACTATCTCAGGGCCATAAATCAAAGGAATATTTTCCACCTAACTGGACTCCTTAGGTTGGAAAATAACCTTAGGAGTACATTGATGTCTGTGAGATTTAGCAATTATGCCGATTTGATCGGCAGGGAACAGAGGAGATGTGACTTTCTCCAAGCTAGTTTCCCACCTAGCTGGAGAGGACTCCCTTCTTCACATTGGTAAGGTATCTTCTGGGGTAAAGCCATGCTGGTCAGGTCAAGCCCTTCCTCATTCTCAGGGGAAACGTCTCTGTTAAAGGTTAAAGGGCTTGTAGGTAAATCCCCTCCAGGAACACTGAAGGAATGAAGAAAAGTTTAGATGCCTGAGGAAGCCTGAAAGTCAGGAAAATAGTAGCAAGAGCGCTGGAAAAGATCAAATGGCAGGTAGGAGAGTATGTTCTCTCTGGCAACCATAGGAGAGGAGACATTTCCAGGTAACTTGTGTTCCTTGTGAATGGACAAAAAGATATATAAAGTATTTTTACTTTCAAATGCACTCTTATTTTCCGGGAGCAGACAGCACACCCTTCCCGTTTCAAAAGACAGGAAGAATATAGCCTGTGCTTCTTAACCATACTTAATAGTTTTAGATGCCCATTTCATGGGTGGAAGAGAACGAGCAACATACACATACACACGTAGATACACACACACAAACACCAGACTATCTCACCACAGGCTCTGAGCACTTTGACCCTCACCCTTAATTCCCCTGCGCTTTGCTCTGTTCATGCTGAGCATCATATTTAAACAGGTTGAAAGGTCTTCCAGTATAGAAGCCATGTCATAACTGTTATTTTTCTTTCCCTGAAACAGCTCATCACATTTTTTGCAAGTTTACAAATAAGAAAAAAATAGTCTTCACCTATACCTGTGAAACCTGAGACGAGGCAACAGCTGCAGTAGAGAGGAGTAGATGTTGGAGACACATCCTTCACTTGTAGATAAGTGATATCTTTGCCATCTGCAGCAATCCATTTCATTCTTGTGTCCTCCTCCATCTTCCAAGCATATGATGCCACTAGTGAAGGGCACTTCCAAATGAAATGCATCAGCAGATACTTTTTGTTCCTTCCTTGACACCTTGCACAAGCTCATGAAAGCCATGATGATCGCTTAAATGGTTATCAGTAGCAATATTAGAATGACAAACATTACAAAGTTCCTGATGAATCTGTTTAGGCT
Organism: Psophia crepitans; assembly: GCA_013399095.1. NCBI lineage: Eukaryota > Metazoa > Chordata > Aves > Gruiformes > Psophiidae > Psophia > Psophia crepitans. The sequence goes on along the minus strand of VWZZ01008336.1, from coordinate 15,968 downwards.
GCTGGAAATGCCAAGAACTGGCCAGTGCTACTGAATCATCAAGCCTTTCCACAATTTTTAGGGTAAGATGTGGAGATACTGAAGGGACTGGCAGACCCAAGTGTCCCCATGCAGCATCCATTCACAACTGAAGATTGGTTCCTCCCAACTCTAATGAAAAAAGGAAGCAGGAGCAAAGCCCTACCCCTTTCTTCCCCTCCTCCCTTTTGCAGTTAAGGCTGGTAGAACACGCAGCAGAGACATGCTGTATCCCATTAAGGGTTGTAGCGGTAAACAGGCTCTTCAGCAACACCAGGGTTAGTCATGTTCTCAAGTGCAGCAGCTAACAAACAGTCGAGAAGTTTCTGGATGAGCAGTTCACAGAGGCTGCAACAGAGGATACCAGTTTGGTCAAGCTTCCCACCGTCTGTCACCAGAGATCGCTCCTCCAAGGCTCTTGCTACATTGCAGATGCAGCTTATTGAGAATCCAGCTTCTACAGCACTAACAAGCAGACAGACAACAACTGAGAGACCAGGAGAGCACCAGGTATATATCAGGAGACCAGGGAATTTGCTGGTTGTGTATCTGCATCCTCAGTCTCTCCCGAAATTACAGAACTGCCCATCCTTGACTATCATCCTTAACTGGTCTTTAGGAAGTATGTCTGTGGACTGACAGTCCTTTTCTCTTTGTCTGGCTCTTTGGAGAGGACTGCCTAAGAACAGCTATTCCTTGTGGCCAGGGTGTAGATATATGTCCACCTCTAATGGAACAGCATTTCTTTGCAAGCATTTCTCAGTCAAGCTTTTGCAGTGAAAGCAATTTCTTCTGGTATCTCTGTAGTTCTTGCTTTTCCTACCTGTTGGAGAAGAGAGGATCAACCCCATGTTTGGCTTCTTCTAGAACTCATACAGGGGTCAGCAGCTGGGGAAGGAATTAAAACTAATTTAGCAGGCTTGGGAGAGAAGAGAATGTAGGGCCTTAAGGGACTATTGCTGCTTCACCAGTTTCTTATGGAGTGCCATTTAGGCTTCTTGAGCACCAGGTAACATCCATCACAAAAGCAAATGGGAGAGGGAGGCTCAGTGCATATGCAAAGGGTGACTACCTGCTGGTGATAAGGCATATCCAAGCTAATTTAACCAGCCCGATAGACCAGAGCATCAGCAGAATTTGAGCCTAGGAAGTCCAGAGCCACAATATAAACCAATACTTAAATTAGGTTGTTGTATGCTGCCACCTGTTAGATGTAGTTTAACAGTAGGCAATCTCACTCTATTATTTCCTTCTAGAACAAATTTCCATAATTTTTCTCCAAATATTCAAACTCTTTCCTTTTTTTGTGTGTGTGTTTGAGAGAGATTTTTTTCTATGACAGAAATATGAATCTTTGTTAAAAAGGGTCAGTTCATATAGCGTTGCTCCTTTTTCTCTTAATCCTTGCACAAGAAAAATCTCCACTGGCATCTCACTGCTTCTGGCTAGCTTGATCCTTTCATTGCTTTGCAGTTTCTTTTTTCTTCTCATTCCATTAAAGAAGTTGGAATGGGCCTGAAATCCCCAGTAGGTTGAGTTAATTTGGGAAGAAATAGTGTCAAAAATTCCACCCAGAAATGGTGCTAAACAAATGTTCAGGCAAATAATTTCTCCCTCTAAATATTTCATTATGACACATTCCCAGGACATGTAACTGCTCAATCCCTACAGTACTGTACTAATCAGTTCATTCAGGGAAAATCCATCTCGACAAACCTTACAGGTTTACCATGTAGATGTCTGCACCTGAGCTTTTGACCTCCATGGAGAGATAGTGGTATTTCCATCGAGATCTCAGGGTTCAGATCTTACCAGAGGTAGGGTCCTGAGCTCCACTGCCCAGACGGCTCATCTCCACACTCCCTATAAAGGAAGTGTGGCTTTCTCGGGTGGAGATGGCAATGGCTGCACCGTGGATTAACACATCTAGCCATACGCATTTTAGATAGCTGTACACCCAGTTCTGCCAACGAGGAGGCAATAGTGAGGGAGCAGAGCACGCTCAGGGTGGGTGGCATCTCAGCAAAACGTAGCGTGCAGACTCCGATACATCCTTACTGAGTAAGTGCAAACAGATATTTCAGCAGCTCATAACTAAAATGAATGGGGTTGAATTTTAATAGGAGTAGCAGAAAGCAGGTCCCTGGCACGAGGGGGACATCATGTCTGCTGTGAAACATCTGGATGCTTGAACTCCAAACAAATCTCAGGACCCAGGCAAAAGAAGGAGTTTTTCCATTTCCTTGTTACGTCTTACAGCCAAATCTTTTTTGATGAAATTAAGGTATTTTTTTTTTGGGGGGGGGAAATAATATTAAAAAAACCCCAACAAACAAACCACACCAACCAACCAACCAATCAAAAAAAAACAAACAAAACCAAACCAGAAAGAAGTATCTTAGAAATAGACAGAATATTTTAGCCAAAGCAGTTAAAGTTCTTTCATGATTGTATGAAAGTCTGGAAAAACTTTTGAAAAGAGGGGTCACATAGAAGTGAAAGTGTTAGGCAGCTTTATAGGCTGGACTGTCAGCTCTGACTGTGCTTGTTCCCAAATAAAGACCCAGCTAAGATTTAAAGCCTAACATTAAAACTACTTTCATTTGCTCCTTCATTTTGAGAGTGGTTTTTCCATAGACAAGAGGTTAATAATAAGATACTGAAAAGGGTACAGAAGGTGATTGCATAGCTTAGATTAAACCAAGATTCAGCGGTACACAATCATTTGCTGCTGTAATTGCGTTCAAGTATATCTATATTTGATGGCCCAGGTTTTCTTTCACAGCACCTTTAAAATGTTTTTCCACTACCTGTTGTGAAGGTACCTACAAAATGAATGGGACTTGGTATTTTCAAATGCAGTGTACTGAGCAAGCCACTAACAAGGGAGGTGTAATACTGTTTTATTATGTGTTTAATGGGATAAAGATCATCATAGGTTATAACAGTTAAGGACCTTTCTTAGCTCGAAAGAACATAGTTTAAAAAAAATAAATAAATAGCTTTTACTGTGGCAAAGCCAGCTTCTTGAAATTTTGTGGGAGACTTTACCTACAATTGAACACACCTATGGAACAGCTTTTCATTGCAGGATGGGTAGGCAGGTGCTTTTTCCCAGCCCCAGGCATCTGACCACTGCTGACTGTTGTGGCATGTGCTTTTTCAGTGCCTGCCTAACCTTTCTCCAGGGCTTAACTGGTCCCTGATATGTCTTCGTTCAGGGCTTTCTCAGCTCTTGCTCCCAGTCTGACCAGAAGATGTGCCCATATACATTATACATTATGTACACATCAGCTGGTGTCAGTAGGACCGGTCTCACATAGAGGCTTTTGATGCATGTGTACGGGGTGGGGGATGAGGGGACATATAGAAAAGGTGTCCAAAGATGTTGGTGAAGGGCACTGCAGACTCACTTTGTCAGAGAGAAAGAAGAAGTCAGCACCTTTTCTTTGAATCAGGGCTCCATTAACCATGAATCTCATCACCTCCACATCTTCAGTTTAGGCCCCATTCACCATCTCACTAACTTTGATTTTGAAAATGCTGGTAAGCTCTCCTGTGCCCCAAGAAAAGAAGTCCTACCTACTGTCCCTTACACATCTATTTGCCTCAGGCTTTGCTGGTATCAAAATATGTAGGACTGCAGGGATCCTGAGCCCTCTGTGCTACTCTGCATGGCATTTAGTTACAGACNCATTATACATTATGTACACATCAGCTGGTGTCAGTAGGCCCGGTCTCACATACAGGCCTTTGATGCGTGTGTATGGGGTGGGGGGTGAGGGGACATATAGAAAAGGTGTCCAAAGATGTTGGTGAAGGGCACTGCAGACTCACTCTGTCAGAGAGAAAGAAGATGTCAGCACCTTTTCTTTGAATCAGGGCTCCATTAACCATGAATCTCATCACCTCCACATCTTCAGTTTAGGCCCCATTCACCATCTCACTAACTTTGATTTTGAAAATGCTGGTAAGCTCTCCTGTGCCCCAAGAAAAGAAGTCCTACCTACTGTCCCTTACACATCTATTTGCCTCAGGCTTTGCTGGTATCAAAATATGTAGGACTGCAGGGATCCTGAGCCCTCTGTGCTACTCTGTGTGGCATTTAGTTACACAGATTCAACCCTCTTCGTTGCACAGAACTCAGGAAGGNCCTTTCAGGTAGTTGTAGAGGGATTCATCCCTCTTCATTGCACAGAACTCAGGAAGACAGATGTGTCTGATTTACTTGGTTTTCCTCCAAGAATGCATATCTTCATATAAGATATTGTTCTTTTATTGGCATCAGTCAGGAGGTTGCTGTCAGAAATGGTCCAGGACCTCAAGGGAGTTTGCATTACTAACCAACCCTGGGAAGTGGTTTCCTCCTCCATAACGTTGTACCTAGTGAAGTTTTCCACCATAATTAGTGAATATAACAATTTTAAAAATTTATTATTTTTTCCAGAAAAGGCTCATATTTTCAGAACTGAGAGACCCAAAGCTTGGTATCTATTTACCAACATTCAGTCTATACCTGAGAACAAATGGATAGATGTGTAGAAGGACATACAGAGCTGACAGATACACACCATTACATTGACCACTACAAGGTTGAGTTGAGCCATGAGTTCAGTGTACCATGCAGGAATGCCAAGAGGATCTGCAGTGGAAGTGTCGATCTGCTGGAGGGTAGAATGGCTCTGCAGAGGGACCTGGACAGGTTGGATCGCTGGGCAGAGGCCAACGGGATGAGGTTTAATGTGGCAAAGTGCCGGGTCCTGCACTTTGGCCACAACAACCCCAGGCAGCGCTACAGGCTGGGGGCGGGGTGGCTGGAAAGCTGTGCAGAGGAAAAGGACCTGGGGGTGTTGGTTGATGCTCTCCTAGACATGAGCCGGCAGAGTGCCCAGGTAGCCAAGAAGACCAACGGCATCCTGGCCTGTATCAGGAATAGTGTGGCCAGCAGGAGCAGGGAGGTGATCATCCCCCTG
>VWZZ01008336.1:0-10904 GCA_013399095.1 Psophia crepitans | reverse complement strand
ATCACCCTGGTGCCCAGGGAGGTGGTGGAGTCACCGTCCCTGCGGGTGTTTAAGGAAAGGTTAGATGTGGTACTGAAGGACATGGTTTAGTAGTTAATAGGTGGGGGGGGACGATTGGACTAGATGATCCTTGAGGTCTCTTCCAACCTTTATGATTCTATTCTATTCTATTCTATTCTATTCTATTCTATTCTATTCTATTCTATTCTATTCTATTCTATTCTATACAACGAAATGGTTTACCTTGAATTTGGGGGGGAAAAAAACAACAAACAAACAAAAAATCCCAACCCCCAAACCAACAACAACAAAAAAAAACACCACAAAAAACTCCACCCCAAACTAATTATGGATCTGGTTGAGGTTCTGCCTTTTTAAAAAGCTCTGTCATCTGGAAGGTTATAGATGGAGTAAAAAAGGTGTAGCTGACATGAAATTATTTATTCAACAGCAGAGTGTTAAATGAATGGGCAAGGGCAAGCAAAATGCAGCCTGAATAGATAAAAGGTAACACATGATGGGGGTGAATCTCTGCTTTAAAAACTTTAGCCCAAAATATTTCTAGCTATGTCAAAGAACTTCACAAATCCAGAAGTATTTTCCCCCTTGTGATTCTGTGATTCTGTGATTCTGTAACATTTTCCTTTTAGTTAAAATTACACTGCTACTGTATCATTATTTTATCACAACTGCATTTTTTCTTTTTCCCCTCTCTTACCCTCTTTGCCTCTTGCACACACATGCACAAAATCAACAGAAGGAAATATTGAAAATGCCTTATTTTCCCTCTTTTATTACAAAAAAGACTTTTGCAGCGGCCGGAGGTTGTGGGCCTTACAATTCCGTGGCATTGCTAACTGGACCTGGACGGGTAGGAAAGTGAAACACAACAGAAGTTGAAAACCGTAACTACATTTAGGGTTATCTGAGCCTCGATTTTTCAATTCTGAACCCTATTTTGAGTTTCTCATGGCCAGCGAAGCAACTTAATGGGGCTAGAAGAATGAAAAGCCCTTTTTCTGTTTTGTCTTTTAATAATTTAAGGGCACCTCCAGAAACCAAAACAAATATATTTATCATCGCACACAAAGCCTTTGGGCATGAACTCTAAAGAGGCACATTAGTGTCGATGCATCTGGTACACTGTCACTTTCCAGTTTAGCTTAACTCTTGCTTCTCCTTTTTTGCTAACACTTGTGTTTGAAAAGGTGCTGTGTGCTGGTGGTTATTTTCAGGGAAAAAAAATAAAAATTAGATGTAAGCATATAGTGATGCAGAAAACTTGGTAAAATTCAATAGTCTGGCTATGCAGAAGATCAGGTTCAACAATTATAATGGATGCGCTTGATCTAAGACCTATGAAATAGCAGTACCCTTTCACTCCTCAGAAGTCTGTTTGCATGTGGGCAGGGTGTTTTCACTCACAATGAAAAAGAAATTATACAGATGTACAACACAACATCCCCTTGAAGGAATTTTCTCAGATTAAGTGAAATATGTGAAGGATTAGAGCAGCAGCCGTGTTGTAGACAACAGGACTGCAAGCTTTAATCTGAAAGGAGTGAAAAGATATAGCAATGCAGAAGTATCCTTGTGTTCAGTATCTCCTCAGAAGTCATATTTCACGGTGGAATTATATTATGGGGATCAGCTTGGGGCAATGTTTCTCTTGCATCATTACATCCAGCAGCCCACTCTAGTTCATGAAGCAAGTCAAGTGAGCAGTAAACAGGAAAAAATACTGCTCGGCGTGTTAGTAAACAGTCTTGGAAAGGTGGATTGCTGAGAATTCGTAAACCCATTTTTACAGATGGGAAAATAAAGGCAGAGCATCTGGGACAAGGTCATGTGGCAAGTCATTGCTCAAGGCAGACTGAGGTGTCAGCGCTTTTGGCTCCCAGAGCCATGCTTTGACTAGTGAACCAAACCCTCCCATTCAGCAAGGAGGAAAACGTTAATGTCTGAAGAACGGGGTGAGTTTGCCTTGGTACATCAACAACACAGCAGGTTAGTCAGAGTAAAATCAGCGCTAGTTCTGGTCCCAGAAGCCAAGAGATGCTGAACTGCAAAAGCAGTCTTAGGACAATTTGCAAGGGTCAGACAGTCCGGCTGCCTTGGAGCTTCAGGGAGACCCCTGCTAGCCCATCACAAAGTGGGTAGCCCACAGGAGAAGAGCCTATCAGCACCCATAAGGAGTCCCGCTCCTGAACACAGGCTCATCCGCAGGGCAAAAAATATCACACCAAGCACGTGCTTGTTTCAGTCCAATAGACATTTGTGAGCAAACTCAACACACTGCAGTCCCACAGCCAGAACGTGCCTGGGAGGACTGATTTTGCAGTCTTTAGCCTTAGTTTCAGTAGTCAGTTCCCTTGGCTTCAGTGGCATCAGCCATTATTTACCTTACTGTGAAAGCAGAAGCAACACAGAGGTTTTCAGTTTCCCACTGAGGCTCTTTCTTGGACACCGTCTCGCAGCCAGGCAGAATTATCAATTTCTTCTCCTGAAAGCTCTCTTCTCAGGGCTGGAAATCCTGAGATGCTGAAGGTCAGGAGGTTTAAGGTACATTGGCAGAACTCTATATCTCCAGCGTGCATTATTCTGGGTGCTGGCCAATGCTATCAGTCTCTTGCCAAAAAGGGATAGCTATTACGGCATTGATTTTCTGCCACAGAAAAAGCAGGGAGAGTGACTTTTAGCTAAATGCAACAGTAGAAAGTGCTCCAGTCTTTTACTGCAAAAAGGTCTGTGTCTTGATCTGGTGTGACTGAGACTGGCACTAAAACCCTTTCAACACCAGTTCTGCACATGGGAGTTAGAAACAGTATGTATGAAAAGGTATGTATGAAACAATAGGAAAAAAAAAACAGTATGCAAAGAGCAAATTTTAGAAGTTGTTATGGCTTGATCCCAAATACCAATGGCCACTAGTGATGGCAAAAATTGTTCAAAAGCAAATAAATTGTGTTGGAACCCTAAAATTCAGTGGTGGGATCAGATGTGTAGGTTTTATCATCAGAGATGCATAGGGCTGCACCACAGCAGTGATTTATTTTTAGTGTGTGTCTCTGTTAAAAATAATTTTATCTGCTTATTAACAAAAGTAAGTCCAGTCCAGGCTGCCCAAAACACTTCAGATTTAAACAAACAAAAACAAATACGGACAGGAAACATCAAACAGTCACAAATTCCTAGGCTTTGTTGACTATCCGTATCACTTGGGCTCTGAGAATATATTTTCTTACTGGGTTTGTATTACTGCCGCTCTGTTTTGGGTAAGAACACATATAATTCAAGTTTTTGTTTTTGTTTTTGGCATATCTTTTTTTACAGGGCTTGGCCAGAGCAGAGATGAAGGAAAAGTAAGAAGGAGGTGGAGAGAGAGAGAGAGACTTGTCAGTGCAATGGAGGAGATAGCTAGCCAGGCTGTTCTGAACCTTAAATAATCATCTACTCCAATTCCGTCTGACTGTTGAGGACATGAAGGGTCATGTTTTATTCTTATTTCTGCAAATTCCAAGAAGTCAGAGATAGCTTAAGCTCACATTCTCCAAGCTGAAAATGAACCTGAATTCATTGTACCCAAAAGCAGCCTAATCCATTAAAAAAAAAAAAGAAAAAAGAGATAATTCATTTCTAAATTCACAGTGATTTCTGCTGCTTGTAGTTTGCGAATAACATTGGACGGGTGCCACAGAATGAGAAAACACAAGCACAAACAGCACTTAAATTCCCATCAGACCCAGTTTAGGAGGGTGCTTCGAGGTGGCAGTGGAGGGGAGTTTAGCCTCTGTGCCTCGGCCAGTCCACACCAGCAGCTGTCGAGGTACCATCTGCTGTGATTTCATTTTGAGTTTTAGTCGTATCCACATTTTCCCTCAAAGACTGAAACTAATTAAATGTCTGTTGCCGAACCTGCCGCTGCTGCAGCGGGTTTCTAGCATCACTGACCAGGGCCAGCTGGGGACCAGTGTCCAGGTCTCTGTGCATTCAATCCTGTCTGCATGGACCAAGGTGCAGTGCTGAGTCCCTCCTAAGAGAGCAATTAGAGCACGCTGCCAAATGTCGGCATCACCCCAGCCTTCCCCAGTACATACACTTCTTCCTAAAGCCATCACAGTGGACATACTGTGGATCCAAATGATTTATAGAGGTAATACAAGTAGAAGACTTGGCAAAGTTTTCCAAGAGCAAATGTTGTCAAATAGAGCACCTCTGTAGGGTCACTTCGTCCAGCGCAAATGAAGTAACACTCTTTTAATTGTTGTTGTTGTGCTTAAAATGATCTATCCAGGTGTTCAAGTCAAGCTGTGTTTCCCAGTTCCTTTTCTCTTCCAAATGGAATTATGATATCATAGGAATAACTGAAACATGGTGAGACAACTCATATGACTGGAGGATCGTGATGGATGGCTATAGACTCTTCCATAAAGACAGACAGCGAAGAAGAGGTGGAGGAGTTGCACCCTCTGTCAGGGAGAATCTTGAATGTACAGAATTCAACTACAGTGATTGTGGAAGCCCTATCAACTGCCTCTGGGTCAAGATCAGAGGAGTCTTCTCAAAGGGGCATCTTACAGTATGCATCTGCTGCTGACCTCCAAACCAAAACCATAAGGCCAATGAAGCAATATTTGGTCCATTTAAGCAAGCTTCAGGTCAGCAGAACCTGGTTCTTATGGGTGACTTCAACTGCCCAGACATTTGTTGGAACAACAGTACAGCAGCTCACTTGTCATCCATCAAGTTCCTGGAATGCACAGAGGACTGCTTCGTCATACAAATGTTAGATGTGCCAACCAGGAATGAGGCACTGCTGAACTTGCTATTCACAAACCAAGAAAACCGGCTTTGTGATAGCTCCGTTAGTGATAGCCTTGGCTGCAGTGATCACAATATTGTGGAGTTTGGGATCTTGCTGAGCACACTGAAGGCTGGTACTAAGACAAAGGTTTTAGATTTTAGAAGAGTAAACTTCAGCTCCCTCAGAGCTCAACTGGGAGGGATTCCGTAGGAAACTTCCATGGAGCATAAAGGAGCTAGCTAGTGCTGGGAGTTTTTCAAGAGCAGTCTCCTGGAAGCAAAAAACCAGTTCATCCCCTTTAAAGGTAAGGGAAGTAGGCAGACCAAGAGACCCCCTTGACTTAGCTGTGAGCTTCTGAGTCTGCTCAAAACAAAAAGGGAAGCGTACCAGAGATGGAAAAATGGATGAATACCCATTGAGAACTATAAGGGCATGGCCAGATGCAGTTAGAAAAGCAAATGCTCAGCTCGCATTGAAATTGGCCAGAGATGTCAAAAACTACAAGAAAGGGTTCTTCAGGTATGTAAACAACAAGCAGGAGCAGAAGAATAATATTGGCCTCCTGTTAAACAGGAGAGGTGAATTAGTCACCATCAACGCTGAAAAGGCAGAGATTCTCAACACCTTCTTCACTTCTGTCTCTACCAGCACTGTTGACCCCCAGGCCTTGGGAACAAAAATCCTGGTTGATGCAAACATGGACCGGCCGTCAGTGAAGGAAGAGCTTGTATGAAAAATATTACAGGAGCTTGACCTTCAGAAATCTATGAGCCCTGACAATATCCCCCTGCGGGTGTTAAGAGAGCTGGCTGACATTGGTGCGAGGCAACTCTCCACAATCTTTGAGAAGGGGACGTCCCAGAAGACTGGAAAAAGCCTAATGTCACCCCCATCTACAAGAAGCTAACAAGAACCTTATGACGTTCAACAAGGACAAGTGTAAGGTCTCGTACCTGGGAAAACATAATCCAGGAGTGCAGCACAGGCTGGGATCCACCTGGCTGGGGAGAAAACTTGTCGCCCTGGTGGACAACAGGCTGAATATCAGTGAACAGTGTGCTGCAGTGGCAAAGAAAGCCAATAGGATGCTGGGTTGCATCAACAAGGGCATCACCAGCAGAGATAAAGAAGTCATTATGCCACATCTGGAATACTGTGTTCAGTTTTGGTCCCCACCATGCAAAAAAGATGTGGACAGGTTGGAGAGGGTCCAGAGGAGGGCCACCAGGGTGATCTGAGGACTGGGAAGCCTGACATGTGAGGAAAGGCTGAGGGGACACATCATCACCATGTTCCAGTATTTAAAGGGTGTCTACAAAGATGGAGACTCCCTTTTTACAAGCACTCACATGGAAAAGATGAGGGGTAATGGGTGCTGGGGACATTCCGACTGGACACAAGAGGAAAATTTTTCACAATGAGAACAATCAGCCATTGGAATAATCTCCCCAGGGAAGTGGAGGATTCCCCAGCATTGGACACTTTTAAGATTCAGCTGAAGAGGGTGTTGGGCCATCTTGTCTGAACTGTGCTTTTGCCTAGATGGAGCTTTGCCAAGAAAGATTGTACCAGATGATCCTTGAGGTCTCTTCCAATCTGGTATTCTATGATTCTATAATTCATACAGATATGGCTCCTGAAGTCTCTCTGGTGGTACCAGCAGAGTTTGCACTGGAAGATTATTCAGGTACCCAGCTGGAGGTTAACCCTTGTGAACAACTATCTGCAACTAAAGATACACCTTCAAACCTTTTTATGCAAGTAACCTCAAACCTCATCCTTTCCAGAGAGCTTGATAGAGGATGGAAGGAGTTGGTACCCACAACCCCAGCATCCCCACACAGTTAGGCTCCCAGTCCCATGAATGAGCCCATGTTGATGGGTAAGACAGAAATGGGGTGAGTCCAAGATCACCATCCAGCTCTGCGTGGTGGCCTCACATCTCCTTCCTCTGCAGGAGATGTGTTTCTCAGCCCCAGCTACAAAGGTTGACTCCTGAGCTCAGCCTGTATACATGACTCATGCTCTAGATGTTTTTAATTCATTCCCAGGTGTGCTAACCACTGGCCATCATCAATACATGCAAAACGGCTATATTAATCTAGTTACAACATATGAATGTAGAACAGAGTCATTTCTCAGTAATGAATCACAGTCATGGAGGTTTGAACATGGGGATTGGAAAGGAAATTAAAGTCAGGCTTCCTGTATGGCTCATTCCTCAGCCCAGTGCAGACTGAAACAGGAGAGAGGTTTCTTTTTGTTCATTAATAACAGGGGAAGCACCCCTTCCTGTCGATTGTACCCTGGCTTGGATGGTGATGACCGCACAATGCCATTGAAGATTGGTGCTGGAAGCTCCCCAGCTGCTCTGCAGTGCCTACAGTGTCTTTTGTCACACACATAAAGCATGTGCTGCTGACTTTAGAAATACTCATGCACAAACCCGAGGACTTTGGTAAAATAAAAGATGATTAGAAAATATGCAGCTCTGGGAAGGAAGTTGGCATCCTGAATTAACTATCATGGGTCCAGCCTGGCCATCATAGACAGGGCTCTTCAGGAGCCCTGGTGCAGGAGGAGTAAGGACATACCCAAGCAGTTAGTTGCCTTTATAAGAACATAACCATTTATTGCTTTTTCTAAACCCCTGAATAATGAGCAACACAGTAATCTTATTAAAAAGGACTTTAAGGGCATGACCAGCTGCCTCTAGTGTCAAGCATGACAGCCCTTGGAAGTGCTTAGTCACACTTTAACTTCCGTTGTTATTTTCCAAGCCTGTATTTAAGTCAGACCAAACTGTGGCTTTTCATCACCCAGCACGATGTACCAGCAGGTTTAACCATAACCACCCCACAACAGCAGGAGGGCAGGTATGGCCTCTTCTTTCACTAATGCAAAAGACACAGGCTGTCAGAACTGTCTCTAGTTTCAACGTTATTGTTGCCTTTAAAACATCTATTCCCAGGGCCAGCTTTTGCACTGGTGTCCCTCTAACGCATTAGGTGGAGAAATATCCTTAAAAGATTGTTCTTTGCTAACTGCCACAGGACTCTGGAGCCGTAGGCACCAATAAAGCAGTGAGATCTCTAGGGAGTAAACAGAGGGTGAAGGCACAAAAGAAAGAAGGGAGAGAAACTCTTGAACATGCCACTCTTGAAGGCTGACAATTCCTTTTCTAGATAGTGTTATTCCTAGTCAAGGACTATTCTTTTGATCTTACAAGGCTGAGATGTAGGAATGAAGCCAACAGATCTGGGAAATTACAGTCCTAGGAACGGGAAAGAAGATATTAGATTAACACACCCAAAATGGGGCTTAAGTGTGAGGAGGCTTTGTATTATATTCGTAAGTAACAAGCAAAACTTTGGTGTCACCATATATTTAGAGTCTATACTGGCTATATTCTGTCTACTCTGAAGGCTTTTGTTGCTCTAACAACTAAAGGGAGAGAAAGGGTGGAAAAACAGAAGAAGGAACAGAGGAAAGGGGGGAAAAGAGATAACCTAATTGATATGAAAGTTCAGAAAATCAGAAATGGGGAAAAGTAAACTGAAAGAACTATTGGAGTTTCAAAAAAAAAATAAAATATATATATATAAATACAGCATCAGGTTCTCAAAAATATCAAAAATAATAGTTTTCAAATTACTCTTCTCACAGCTGCAGGCTACAGAGTTTATTGCTTGCAGTATGAAACCTAATGATGTGGTGAAGAAAAATATAATATCTGAAATCTCTTCCACCCAGCCCTAGACAGACTGACAGACTTGGAGATCAATGTCCATTATTAACTTCCTGACTTCATGCACAGCAAGGCAGAGCATGAACTTCTCTGGTTCTCTTCAAACTTGGCTTAATTGGATCACTTACAGGATGAGAGGATAATTTAGCATGCGGGTCCAGCCACATCTTCATTGCCTCCCTGAGCCTAGAACAAAGGCTCTGCTTAGGAGGATGTGGACATCTAAGCAGTGAGATGCCCTGAGCCTATCTGTCCGTGTCTTGAAACCCTCTGATCATGCAGGAGAGGGCAACCAGTTCAGTCGCTATTGATCTGAACTGTCTCCAGGATTGTGGCTTGAAAGAGAAATACTCATGTCAGAGTCTTTTCTAAGGAATCCCAGTGAGACATCAAAGAGAAAGGACGATGTGGGCCATACTTCTGCCTCCAAACCATTATCCTTAGGGATTTAATCTTACCCTACTGAAAACAATGGGAGTTTTCCATAATTTCAGTTGGCATAGCATCAAATCTATGTGGTCAGAGATGGAGTGGGGTCACAGACCATAGCTGGGGCGTTTCTCCTCCTGGTCATCACTCAGAAATCTTGTCTTTACACAGACACATCCTCCACCAAAGTCTCCTACTGGAATTTCCCTCTAGAAAATTAACAAAGGTTTGGCTTCCTTAACAAATTAGGCTTTAAAAAGAATTTAAGCCATCATGTGAACTTCCACAGAGTTCAGGTTGGTAAAGTAACTAGAAGAGCTATGAAGAGTTTAAACCATCATTTGGGGGGGATGAGACCGTTCATGATTTAGAAACTGGTTTCTCAAAGGAAGAAAGAAGCAGGTCTGTCACCCCAGCAGTGAGAAAGCCAGATGCACTGTTATCCTTCATCTACAACAACCCATCATCTGTGATTTTGGTCTTCAGCTGCCCAACAAATCTGCCAGCAGAAGTTTCCATCCTACAATGCCCGGCTTTGCCTGGCAATGCCTGGCTTTGCCTGCAGACCCTCTGGTCCCATCTCCGGCAGCTACTTGTTTGAACCTGTTGAGTACAGTGTCAGAGTAATAAGGCAGGAGTTGTCCATACTGTCACCAGCTCCCCTATCTCGCACAATATCAGGAGTGAAAAAATGGCTGCTGGGTTTTTTAATGGTCTGGCAGAAGCCTTGTTGATAAAAATTCTTTACTTGGGTTTGCTGGAAATTACAGCCATCTCCTCCACTCATTTCCATTTCTCAGCCTCTTGCAATTCTACAGGAAATAGTTTTGAAACAGCTTCTTTGGTTTCAGGAAAAAAAGAACAATGGAAAAAAAGCGCAAATTTTTCAGTGTTGAATATGCCTTTCTCTCTTTTAAGCAGCAGCAAATGAGGCACTCTGGTTTCTTATCTCTCACTCTCCTGCATTAATATTTAGGAGTCGGTGCTAGTGCAAGGCCATCTCTGGTTCTCAGTTAAGGTTTTGGATTTATTCTACTGACCCCAGCGCTCCCCTGAATCCCTGACAGCAGCTGACTTACATACGTCTCACCAGCACCCTGTAACACAGGGTGACCTCAAAGGGATGAGCAGCTGAAATCCTGCTTCTATCCTGTTTCCACTGAGCTGAAGTCAACGCAGCACTGGCACGTCCCGTTCCCTGTAGTACCTCCCGCAGGTCCCATGCTGGGCCATGCGATGCTCCAGAAGCCTCTTGATTTCACTCAAGATGCAATAGTTGCCTAAATTTCCCTGTTGTAGTTAAGCCTGTGCTGGGCTCCTTCCCTGCTGCAAGAGCGTCACTGTTAGCAACCTTTTTTTTTTTCCACTGTTATGCTGCTCTTTGAGAAGCGGAGACCCTTGCTATGAATTTCTGTTTTTCAAGTGCAAAACCAGTCTCAGCTGAAACCCATATGAAGTCTTACAGGTGATGGAGACTCAGCTGGTTTGAATCTGTGCTCTTCCTTTGACTTAGTGGTCCAATGACATGTTACACCAAGGGCAGCTCAGCTTTTTGGTATTTAGTACATTTCTCCTCTAGATGTTGCACTGGGCATCACCAGTGCATCATCAAAAAAGGAAACTTTTTCTTGCAAGATGTCATAGAATCACAGAATCATAGAAGAACCATGGAATCATTTGGGTTGGAAAAGACCTTTAAGATCATCAGGTCCAACCATTAACCAAGCACTGCCAAGTCCACCAATAAACCATGTCCCTAAGCCCCACATGTACCCGTCTTTCAAATACCTCCAGGGATGGTCACTCAACCACTTCCCTGGGCAGTCTATTCCAGTGCTTGACAACCCTTACGGTAAAGAAGTGTTTTCTAATATCCAACCTAAACCTTCCCTGGTGCCAGTTGAGGCCACTTCCTCTTGTCCT
>VWZZ01008335.1:300335-327926 GCA_013399095.1 Psophia crepitans | reverse complement strand
TCTATGATTCTATGATAAATAAATAAGACAAAAATGCTAACATTGTTTTGTTAAAGACCATAGAGTGTGTCACTGCTAAGCCTGAATCTTAACTCTAGTTTTATGCAGTAGACCATCCTGCTTCTTTTAATAGTGGGCACTGTGTCAGCAGCAATGTCTTCAAAATGTGTTTATTAATATGTGATTCACCCAGGGTCATCCCGTGTAATTGTTTTTTACTAGTTAAGGTTTGAAGAGGCGAAGTGCTGTCTGTATGCTGTTGGTAACAGCGCGGGCGGGCACTTTATTGCTGTGCTGTTTCTAGGTGCTCAGAGGAATCAAGGTCTTCCCAGAGCTAAAAAGAGCAGGAGCAGACCAGGCAGTTCTCAGGGCAGTGTGGCATCGCCCCTAGCAGGATACCGTCCTCCCATCCCGGCTCCAATAATCCAAGGGACCAGGCTTCGTCCTGTCTTCAGCTTTCCAACCAAACTCATTAGCTGTGACCCTGCCACCCCCCCTGTGATGGGCAAGGGCTGAAATGAAGGAAACTATTGGATGAAAAACTGGAAAAATCAAACTGACACAGAAAAACCCAAACAACGTTGAAGGGAGCTGGGTGGGGGGGACAAGAGCGCTTAGAGGATTTGCAGCCACGTGGAAAACTCCTCTGGGGAAGGCACAAGCTGATAATCAAATTCAGCCGTAGTTGAGAGAGACTGCCACAGCATCCCTGAATAATCCTTCACTGTTATATTGAGTTGGCTTGGAGATTTCCTCCCACTGCTCACTCTTGTCTTCTGCTGCCTCTCAGCGTAAGTAAATCACTACAATATGCCCAGCCATGAAGCCTGCAGCGTTTTGGAAGTTTCAGGCACAGCAGAGTGCTTGATGCGCGCTGTCAATGGCAGAAGATGCTGTGAACATATTAAACTTGTTTCATGCTCCCCACCCTGTTTTCTTGCACAGTACCTGAACAAACTCAAAGACTTCATCTTTAACTTTGGGACATTATGTAGTTGTGGCCTGAGATATCTATAAGACTATCTAAAGCTCTGGGATCATTGTCAGCCTCACACCTCTGCATTAATGAGATTTCTTGCCATAGGGTGTAATTAATTTGTTCAAGAGATGCAACATTTTTTGAGGGGACGATGTGACATGATTGAGCTTCTCCATGGGCTGATGCTCATCATCATTAAAAACACCACCTCATTCTCTGAGTCCAAGTCACAGTGTTTTCAGACACCTTCTCTAGCATAATTACATAGCAACCGGAGGATTATGAAGCAAACAAGTTCTCCTTCCCAACATAATAATGCTCCCACAACTGAAAAAAGAAAAAAACCCAAACAAAACAGCACTGAAACCCCTACTAGCGGATTGCTGAACATATGTGCCCTTCTTTAGGGAGCAATCAGGGGAGCAAAGAACATGTGGCTTGTTATGCAAGTTGCTTGATGCACCATAGGAAGATGCTTAGATAAAAGCATTTATGGGGCAGAATAGTATTGTGTCTCCTGTTGGCCAAATTACCCAGGCACTGGGCCACAAGAGGAATAACTTAGAAAGAAAGGAAGTCTCTCATGTCATAGATCTGACTTGTGGCTTATGCTTGTTAGGAAGCAGGAGGCTATATATTTAGAAGTTGGGGGAGAATGCATCAAGAAATGAGCTGAAAAAAACAGGGTTCTCAAAAGCATGTAGACACAGGACGTGCAGGTACCGCAAGCTGCAAGGAAGCTTCTGCTCTTGGGTCCAATAAGGTGTATCTGGGGTAATTTTATGGACTAATTTTGCTGGCTATAGCCATATAACTGGGATTTATGTCATGGACATAAATCCTACGCTCTGAAGAAAGAGACCTTGAAAAAAAAATCTCACAGAACTTTGTAGGCAAGTCCACTGAATGAGTTTCTCTGATGAATCTTGTATTTTTAATGGAAAGAAAATAAAGTGATTCTAGGATACCTGAGCGACAACTGAGATGACCTGTGCCCAGAAAGCAAACGTGTGCCCTTCTGGCACTGCTGAAAGAGAACGTAATGAGTACTAAAGCCAAGAGCATGCTTGTTCTGCAGGTGAGTGGAGCTGCACTGGGGGAAAGCCAAAAGGCAAAGGTCTGGGGCAAAGCAGAGCAATGGGATTCAGCTAGAGGTAAATGCCAAAAAAAACTCGTCTAAATGGGGTGCTTTTATCTTAGTTGACTCTAGAGACAGTTAGGTCCCCTTACTTGCTCATAGACTCGCTGCAAAAATTCACAGACATGGCTCCTTTGCACAGCAAAGCTTGTACACTGCACCAGGCAATGCTTATACACTGCACCAGGCAATGCTTAATCGTTTTCAGTCCAGGGCCACTAAAACGACTGTCAGCTTCAGTGCCATTGTTTGCTCTGGAGATGGTGTGATGCTCTGACATCTTCACCTTGCACTGCCAGGTGGTTATGATGAATGTGTAGGAGCCCATTATATACATATAAATAGATATAGTGTCTATATATATATAATGTATATACACCCACACATTAAAATACTATTTATATAGTGATATATAGTGATACACAGTTATATATAGTGATATATAGTGCTAGTGTCTTGCCACACACCATGTTGTTTGGCTTCATTAATAAATGCGTAGAGAATGAACTGTGCCATTTGGTAAAAACTGTTTAAGACCATTGTGAACATCGTTAATTTATTCTGTAGTCTGAATTTCTCTTCATCTTTGGGTTGTATATAGGCAAAGGCAGGAGAGTCGTGCTTGTTTACATCACCTAAGCTTCATTATCCTTAATGAAGCATCTAACCCAAAATGCATTATGAGGATATCCACAGAGGTGAGGAAGTATTTGTTCTTGGATGCAAACCATCTTTAGCTGAATTCTAAATACCTTTGTCTATGCAGTGACTTCTTGACAGATGTTTTTGTGATGCCTTTTTGTGTCCTTCTGTCTAATGAGACAAGACTTGGGTCCAACCAGTGGTTCTGTGTTTCTGCTCTTGTTCAGTTGCTCTCAGCGATGGAAGGGGGATAGTGGCTTTTTCCCACATTGTTATCTTTAACAGAGATTACTTTGGTCATGTCCCACAGCTGTTCAAATATGTGGTATTTGACCTTGCTTAGTTTGTGACCGGAGATAATGGAAAGCTCTCAAAGGTGGGAGGTCTTGACTTCATGATGGCCCAGATCCCCTATGGCCCTCTAACTCCATTTCTGAGACACTTTCGGTAGGTTCTCTTAAATGTCGGATGGAAAATACTCTTCTTAAGACTTAAACAGGAACTGTGTGGTGCCCAGTTGTTTGTTAGCACATGAAGGAGAATCCAGTCAAGTAAGAAGTGAGCATGATGGTCCTTCCTCCTCCTCTTCTTCTCCATTTCTGCGTTACCCCTGCGATGCTGAATCACCACTTTCTGTCTCCTGTCCAAATCCCATGTGTACCCCTTGGTCAGGTGTTGCATCCCGCAGATGTGCACAGCTGGGAAGCACAGCTGGAAGTCAGCAAAGTGTCTTCCTTTGGGTCAGTAAAGGGCTTTATTTGTTTAGATAAAGCAGCCTTCACGTGGGGAAATGAAGGTTGGGTGAAGCAGATGGAGTCTGTTAGAGATTTTTAGGTGCAAACTGGAGGGTGAATTAACTAACATTGTGCTTGATGTTAGGAGGTCTGTCTCAGATAGCCCGTGAGGGATTCCCCTCCACAGATGGGGTGGTTGAAGCACCTTTACTGACCACATTTAACTCTGATCTACACCACTGCCCACAGGGTGATGGCAACTGCTTCTCGCCCTCTGCTACAGAACAGTTATGGGTTGCCAAGTTGTGTCAATTAAAAATCCACCATGCTAATGTCATTATGGTGGTGGGTGCACTAGTTTCTGTAATCATGTCCTTTTTCTGCTATTATTTAAGCAGTGGCCCTAGGGACAAAACAGTGGCTTAGATACTCTGGTACTTCAGCACTCAAGGCAAAATATAGAGGAGAAAGAGATTGGTAGTAAAAATATTTAAAGAACAGTTTGGGCTTCAGCAGGTGCCTGTAAAATATCTTCCTAGATGTCTCCTTGTGTGTTGGCTTCGCACTCTGAATAGCTCTTCCTGAAGTCAGAGGGTAGCACACAAAAATACACCAGGCCTGTTCCTCTTCTGCTTTTTCTCTTAAATTATTTGTAGCAGCACAAAGTGACTGTAAAATTCTGCCTTTGATGTGCACAGCTTGGAGGTTTTCTTTTGGGAGTCAAGAAAAGCCTATGCTGCTCAGCAGCACGCTGGAACAGCAGCATTTTATGCTCCTTACACTCAGGTTTCAAACAGCAATATAAAGTTACAAGGCTGTGGAGGAACAGGTTGAGATGCCAGGACAGAAGAGGAAGGGTCTGGACATGTCCCACGGGGTGGGTCGCATCTTCTGCCAGACCAGTTGTTTGCAGGGATGTGCTCTGAATGTGTTTGATGAAACGATAGAGGTTAAAAATAGTCCTCCAAAATAGGAGGTGGGGGAAGGGGCCAAATACAAAGTACAAGAAGTTTTATTTCTTTTCATTCCATAGACACTATAAATCAGCAGGGAAGTCAGTTGCATTTTTTTTTCCCTCTGTCTTGCGTCGTTAAAAAATCATCAGCCACTACACTGAAATGGGTTGCAAGAACCACTTCACCAGGAGCAATTTCTGACTGAGAACAATAAAAAATCGGTGGATGCCGGGTTGAATTCATGTGTCAGCGGTTGCTGAATTCAACTTAAGGGCTGTAAATGGAACCAATCATCATTTCTTAATGAGATATATGAGAACAAAGAATCACAATGCTCGAATAATCTGTCACATCTCTATCAATGCTGCTTAAGCAATTATTCAGTTTCTTCAATGGTTTGACAAGGTAATATGACAAAATCAATTTACGAAACAGATTAAATATAAATATGAAGTGTTTTTTTTCCAGGAATGTCATTCTTAAAGCCTTATGTTTTTTCTCCTTACAATCCCTACCCAGTCATCTGTTTGCAGTGGTACTGCTTGGATGAAGTCCTACATAGCCCCCAGTGACATTATTCACCAGGTCATTTGTCATTTATCCATCTCTGGTCTAATGAGGCTGTCGTCTGGGCCTTGGCAAAAAGGAATGATGCATTGGTCCGATAGAGAGTGTAAGTATGTTTTTCACATAGCGCCAAGGCTGTATTTTTCCAGGGTCCTTAAGGAAGATTGGCCCTCAGACCTTATTAACACTTAATGTAAATGTTTCTGAATATTTTATTCGTTTGGCAGCAAAAGTGGGATAAACTTGGTATGAGTTCCCTAGGAGCTAAATAACAAGCGTTGTACACGGAGGTGATACGATCATCTATTTTAATACCAGACCTTTCATCATGTTGCAGTGAACTGTGACTGGGACGGTCCCGTCCCTGTTTGTAGCGACGGGTATCTGCAGCAGACCACTGATAACAACAAGTTACAGGGACCGTCGCAGTGGACACTGAATGCCATCTTCAGCAGCAGGACTTCACTGGTCTTACCCTTTCCTTGCATAAATAAGTCCCCATCCTTTGAATGTGCTCGGGTAGCACGGTGTAATGAAGCCGTGGCACAAAAGAGGTTATTTTTCTTCCCTGTGTGAAAGGTGTACCTTTCATCTCCATGGGGAACTCAAGGATATAAGACTTTTGTTCCCTGTACAAATAACTCTGGGATTCCCCCAGTCCGTTTGTGTTTTATACAGACGCCATCGACGTATCTGGCTGCATATCTGATTATGCCTCTACCTTTTATGTCACTGGATACTCGACAGAGATGTCATAAACAGCTTTTAGAGAATTGTGAGCACTTTTTATTTCACATAAAGCAACAGGTTTCCCAGCAGCCTTTTAAATATACCAGAGGACTGTGTTATGGAAGAGAACAGTATTTATTAACCTATCATTGCCATATGACTCCCATTACTATAATTTCTGAGCGACTCACAGTCCTTACAAAATCTGTGATACTGAAAACTCGTGTGCTTATATTTGTGCTACATTTATGCATGACATATGGACTTCCAGTGTCTGGTTACTCAGTTTCTGCTCAACATCTTGGATTTTCTGGTGACTGTTGAAGAATCTGAATACGTACGGTATTTCCTTATCTGTTACTGGTGGTGTTGCAGCCTTTATCTTCTGGTTTGTTGGCTAACCATCAGATACTCATGACTTCATTAAGAAACAGATGTACAGGTTTACATTTTGTTTTTGTAGCTGCACTTTTGACATATTGTAAATGTCCTTAATTGATTTTGTTCAGGATAATACCATCTGCTGGCATCTGTTTCTGCTGTGGCTCTTGCTGAATACTTTTGTGTATTGTGAGCTATGAGGATGAATTGCAGAGTTTCAGCAAGGTATTATGTTGATTTATTTTTTCTGAAATAAATGAGAGCAGAATTTGAACATTGGACACCCTTATATCTACATAATTTAATATCTAGATTAATACAGTTTATTCCAAAAGGCGTATTTCAGGTAAGAATCATGCCCTGTGTCTGGGTTGGTCTCTCTTAATTTATTGTTGGTGTGTCTGCAAATGTATCGGAGCTCCCAAACTGGGAGAAAAACAGCCTTTGGGTTTATATTTTGCTGCCCTTGATCATGGAGGGATGCAGAATAAACTTTTAGATCTGTCTGAAGTCTTGACATGAAACTCTGCCTAGCAAACAGTCAAGATAAGTCATCTTTAAACATCACTTACTATATCTGTGACATTGATGGGCTTCTTGTCAGCTTTTAACA
Organism: Psophia crepitans; assembly: GCA_013399095.1. Lineage (NCBI taxonomy): Eukaryota > Metazoa > Chordata > Aves > Gruiformes > Psophiidae > Psophia > Psophia crepitans. Next base: position 321,187 of record VWZZ01008335.1, on the reverse strand, counting down.
TAGCCAAGTGTGTTCTGATCTGAAGCTTTTGGTGGCAAAAGCGAAACTGGACCAGTACTGGATGAGATGTCTGCTGAGGATGCAAGTAGGAAAATGTGTGCTGTCTCATGAGAGTCCTCCTTTCTGTGTAGCCCGCTGTCCTGTTGGGTTTAACTCTCCATCCTCAGCTCGCTCCTTTAGATTAGATGGCATCAGCATTTATGGTAGATTTGATTGCAGTTGCTGTGTCCGTGTCTGAACTGTGAAACACTATAGAAATTCCATTTCCCGGCACTGTCTCTGGCCATGACAGGTGCAGGCAAACGTCAAAAAGTATCTAGGTCAGGGTTTATCTGTAGTGGCCTAACTCTGCTCCCAATAAAAATAGTGAGAGTTGGCCTTTGATGTCAATGAGACAGCATTAAACCAATTTCAAGATGCTCATAAAGTCTTTCCTTCTCTCTGCACCACTCACATGAGGTGGTGATGGAGGAGGAGAAGTGGGGTTATGCAGGGCAACGAGAGTCCTCCAAACACCATTGAAGACGTAGAGACATGCATGGTTAGTGTTTTAATACAAGTGGGTCACCGATCTGAAATATCTGGTGTCCCAGCAGGGCTGGATTGTCCTTGAGCTGGAGCTGTCTTTCTGGTACTTCATATCAGCAGGATTCCGTAAAAAACTTAAACATGCAGAGCCATCCTGGCTGTGCATGTGTGTTACAGCTTGCATGAGGGTCATTGCAAAAGCACAGGTTCTCCTTTTACTTTGCCAGCCAGTGTCTTTGGCCCAGCATCTTTGCTGTTGCTGTTCTCCCAGCATTGGTACCCCAGTACTGGTACCCTTATATTGGTACCTGCAGCTGGTCAAAGGTCAGGAGTCAGAATTTGTAAAGTCATGGGCTTGGTAATGATGCAGGCAGTGGTAGAGACATTAACTGGGTGGAAAAGCACTAGCTAATGATTTGGGAGTCTTGGGTTTCACGTCTAACTGTTCCGCTGGGCTTTTTTTATGACCTTGGAAAAGCTGCGACACCTCGCTGGCCTGGTTTCCTCATCTGTCAGTCACTGACCTACTTTGTAACTCACTTAGAGATCTAACTAATTAAAGCTTGCTATGTGAGATGTTCAAAATGTACTAGGTAAGCTGTTGGTTTTGTCATGGTAATATGGTAAGAATCTCCCTTGCTGCCCTTGAGGTGTATCTGAGCATATTGGGAACTCAGCTGCCATGCTGGTGTTTTGTAGATGATGCTTTCTGTGGGACACGCTTCTGCAAGAACCTGCTCCCTTTCCTAAAAATACCAGTGACTCCAAAAAGAGGTGGACTTTAAAGAGGTGGACCTTAAAAAACACTAGAAATGGTACAGAAGAGTAAACCCAACTGAAATAAATTTTCTTTTCTGAAACTGTTGTTATCTTTCAGTGTGCTGGGAGTCCCAGCAGGGCAGAAGGACCTTCCAGAAACGTCTCTGAGCTCTCAACTTCAGCCCGCTGATGGATTTTCCAGTACTGGCTTGCTAGTGGATGGGCATTAGGGAGACAACTGGAAGGAACTGTGAAGCTGAAAGGCAGTTTTCCCCTCCTGTGCAATCCAGGTTATAAGTGGGAGTCAGAAAATAATAGGGGTTTTAGCGTCACACAGTCAACAGAGGGGGATTTACGGAGCAGTGGATGAGGATTTGTACTGCCCTGAAGAGACTTCTGGCCAAAAGACAATATGGTCTTGCCTCAAAGACACGTCTGTGGCATTAGTGGTGTTTGTTATCTGTTAATTATATTTTTAAATGTCTAACGGTATTTGTACCTCTTGAAAATCAGTTAAGTAACCGAAGTCAGTATGGCGAGTAGCCACGGCGACCGTGAAGCGATAAGCATCTTGAAACACCTTCAAAAAAGCAATTAAAACTATTCTAGGAATGTCTTCATTTCCATGTCATCACGGGGAAAAAGTGGTACCTGTGAGATGCAGCAGGAATAGAGTTGTGTTTCCAGTCACCGCAGCATTACTGTTTTAAAAAGCCTTTTTGTAGGCAGAGTGCATTGAGTTTTTTCTCTGGTTCTTGGAAAAAAAGAAGGCATAAAGTTCGTGCATAAATTGGAAAGCAAGCTTTCATTTAAGCTGTGTGATTTAGATCTGCTGGTGAAGGCTCCTGCTGTAGAGCATTTGGCATTCATCAGAAAAATCTCCAAGTCTAAACAGTTTTATTATGCGAAGTTATATAGTTGGAAGGTAAAACATTCTGTCTTTTTCCACTTTGAAGAACAGTGCTAGCTGATGGATGTCCTGTCAAATTTCTCTTAAGCTTGCAGGGAAGGTGAATAGCTGTAGGTCTCACTCTTCAACCTATGGCTGCTCCAAACAAGGAGCCCTGGTGGAAAAGGATGCTCAGCCAGGCCGTAGGTAGGAGGGCAGCCGTGCTTGAGAAACCACGTGGGTATTCTCAAATAATGTGTTGCACGAGGTGTGATTTAGCAAACCACTGACATCTTCCCGAATTAAGGTCCTGATAGCTGGATCTTTCCATTCAGATTTTATTAGCACAGTTTTTTACTTGTTACAAGACACTCCCACTGCTCCACTAGCAAAGCATGGAACGTTGCACTTTTACATGAGCGTAGAGAACTTCCTGAAGTGAATTTTCCTTAGTGATTTAAGGAGAATCACAGTTCACTAAAACATTTATTAAGCTTCACCCTGTTTAGTGTGTGATTAATTTGCTTATGAATACTGCCATGTGTGCTTATCCCCAGGCACATGGTAAAGTCCTATTAGAGGTGTGAAGTCAAAGACACTTAAGCAGAAGCCAAAATATTAAGTACTTAATTTTTTTTTCTGGTAGGTATGAACTGCTGAAAGGTGACCACAGTCCTTCTGAGTGATATTTCTGTAGATTTCTACGTAAAACAAGGGACCAGCCTTGCAATCCCACCCCGAGTTCATTGCAGCAGCTGTACAAGCCCTTGTTTTTGGGTGGGAGACCTCCCCAGACACTGCAACTGGGTAGCATGGGAGCTGTGGATCAGACCTCAGCCCTGCTGGGACACAGATGCCAGCAGGAATTGCCACTGGTTTGCCCAAATGGGGCAGCCCGGGCTGCGGGGACGGTGTTGCAGAAGCAGCTGCATCTGGTGGGGACGCCTGGCCCTTGGTGGCCCATGCCCACCCAGCACTGAGCTGCAACGAGCGTGAATCAGAGCCCTGCAAAGTCATTTTGTAAAACATCACCGCAGAAGTATCTTGGCAGGGTGAGAGGGAAAAAACTAGCTTAGCACGCTGTTGATACGCCATAAATATTTTTCTCAATTCCATAAAAACTGCAATAAGGGAACACCAACCTTCATGAAATGCCCTTTAAAATGCAATACGAAAACTCAGTGTATTAATAGGTTCCTATTTAATCAAGCAATCCTTTAAAAATAAAACAAACTCTGAGTGCTCAGAAAAGTAACTTTCCTCCATTACAGGCAAAGGAAATGCGTTGGGTTTTTTTTTTTTATTTTTGGATAGTGTTAGTTTTTCTGGGAAGAGGACTGTAGCAGAAAGAATAACCCAAGGCAATAAAGTCGGCCTTGAACAAAAACAATTTCTTGCATGGAATTTGGGTTTGTTCTCATCTGAGGCTGATGAGATTGTGTAAAAGTTGGTGGTCTTTCAAAATCTTAAGGAAATACAAGAAAGGACACATTACCTCTTCATCTTGTGTATTGCAGAATCTGCAGAATTGTAAAAAATACTGCTTTTTCAGACAAATCCCAGAAATAACTGTTGGTGTTTTTTTTTTTTTTGTTTTTTTTTTTAAAGGCAGTAAAAAGGCTGGGTGGGATTCACTGCACCTAAAAGGGTTGGGTACATATCCATTAATTTAGGCATTCTGTGCCATTTGGGATGTCCCAGGGTATCTGAATCAGCCATGTGGAGCTGACAGGGGTGACGCTGGATGTGCTGGAAATGGGCAGCCTGTGGGAGCTGGCAGTTGGATGGAGTAGCAGTGAGGGTCTTAAATGGCATTAAATGGCATATAGGTATGGTACACCTATAGGCAGCTCAGTAGCATCCCTGGACACTGACATCTGGGTCCTGAGAAGAATGGAAGAGCAGAGTCCTGCATGACTGAGGAGGCTGGTGGAAACACCATGTTGCTCGTCTGAAACCAGTCTAACATTGACACAGACCAAGAGTCATTGCACCAGGGTGAGGAAGCTGATCTACTGGTTTGAGGAGGACTGAGCTGGGCAAACAGTGTTAGTAATGTAAACACTGCCATAAGGGTTTTTTCCTGCTGGTTCATGGGCTTACAGGTGAAAGTAAACATTTAATAGCTCTGGTGCTCAGTTGCAGGTGATTAATTAATCTGAAATTAGGTCAAAGGTACCTCACACTGCACCACCTCCATCAACAGGCAGCTTGAAAACGTAGGTATGTGATTTGCCTATATTCAGTGATGAGAAAACTGGTTGTGTTTCATCTTCCTGATCTTGTGGCACGTTGCTGGGACTATTGCTAGGGAATTAAATTCAGGGCATTTTGGCTTGTGCAGGATTGGGTCCCAGGGATGGGAATAGCAGCTCTTCTTTCTCGGTTGGATCTAGTATGTAAACTCTTCCATGAAATAACACCGGCAAAAATAAAAATTATTTTGGCCAGGTCTAATTAATTTCATTCTGTTCACTTTTTTTTGTTTCACTTGCCAGATTTCCAATTATCTCTAGAAACTTGAGATGACCTTTTTCAGTCCTCCAACGGTGGTGCTAGCACCATTCTCTCCTTGGATTTGGCACAAATAAGACATTCCTTTAATGTTGGTCATTTACAAAGAAGTTCTTGCAAAGAAAACGTAAAACCACACACATCCCCACTCATATCATGTTTGTTTTCCTGAAAAAACCTCTGTTAGGGCAGTTTCATACTGGGTTTGTAACCCTGCGTGTGATCCACTTGTGCCCTGCAAAAACAGCATCCGCAGTAATTAAACATTAACTCTAACTTTGCTGGTCATCATTACTCTTTGCAGTTGTGAGGTGTTTTTTTTCTTTGTCTGCATACTGATTTATAAGCTTTTAAAGCACATGTCTATTCTTTATCTCGGTTGGTATTTACACTGAAAGGTCATTTGGATCCTGCAATTTCACATCAACAGGGCCAATCTGCCTGAAGTTACTTCTGGGTCATTATGCAGAAAACCAGGAATTTTTTTGGTCCTGGTTTAGTGGGTGATGGAAGAACCTGCTCTCTGCCTTCACATGATAAAATCAGCGAGAGGGGAGACTCAGCTGGCTGAGCACGGCTTCAGCTGGGTGTTTCTTTAGGGAAAAGTGGGTTTTGGCAGAGGAGGGTTGGCGGAGGTGCGGGTGGGTGGGACATGGAAACTCCAGCTCAGTAGTGGGGCTTTCTTCAGCTGCGTTTTCTCTGAACCATCCTCCAGCTGGCAAAATCTCCTCCCTGTACAGCCAGAGGATGGTCAAAGTGCAGAAACGATGGCTGGTTTTGGTTGTGTGGTGCCTCCTTGGCTTTGAAGTTGTGTTACTGTTGTCCCCCTCTTGCATGAAATCTGGCTGTACTGGTATTACACTGCCAGGGGTTTGTGGAGGGTTGGTGGCCAGAGGGTGAGAACACACAAGAATTGGAAAAGCAAACCCCCAAAATCCTCAACTCCAGCCAAATAAAACCAGAGGGGGGTAGGAGAGTGAGGGAAATATGAGTCATAGTTGGATATGCTGAGTTTAAGTTGCTTCTTAGGTGGCTTTAAAGAAAAGTCACTGCACAAAATGGGTTAGTGCCTTGGGAAAAAAAAAAACCAAACAGAAAAAAAAGGAAAAAAGAAAAAATGAGAAAAAAAGAGAAAAACCTCAATGTTTGATCATTCTTGGACTGCAGAAAAGTGAGAAGCACTGATTAGCATCCTCATTTCCAGAGCTGTGCAAGCTCTGACCACGTTGTTAGATGCTTTCCAGTGCAGGGCTGGCTGATGTCCAGCTGATGGGGAGCATGGCTGGAAGATCTCCTGCCTGTCTGCAAAACACCGTGTAGACGCACCGCATGCTGGCTGAGCTAAAACTCCTCGTTTTACAGCACAGCCTGCTCTTTAGATGGGAAAAAAGTTATCATACTGAAAGGCTGGAGGAAAAGCTCTGCCAAAACACAGTGTTTGAACCCTGCAGCACAGGTCTTGGATCCATAGGTCGTTCTCTTCACAGCCCAAGCTCAGCCACCCTTGAGACATTTCTTGGGAAGGCTTAATTCCCATAATGTGAGGCTGGGGAGCGCGGGCAGCTTGAACAAGTGTCTTTTAAGCAGTAGCAGCTGAAACAAAGAAATAAAGTTATTTTCCAGATTCAGCAGTAATTGCTGAGCACTTTCCATACCTTCTGCTCCCCTGTCCAAGTAGGAAAATTTCCTTTAAATCTGGGAAACTTGCGCAGTGCAAGTGGCAGACTGCATACCCTGGGGAATTTGCAATGATTAAGTCCAAAAAAGAGACTGTTGACGCAGTGAAGCTGCTGAAGTCTTCTGTAACATTTAAGGAGGCAGACCTGAAGTGATGGGCTGTTTTTGCAGACATGGTGGAATTAGAGGCTGCAAAATCCAGCCTGAGTTTCCTGAAGTTTGCGAGCAGCATGGGAAGAAGATGGGATCTGTGGGTATCATCTCCCGCATGGCAGGCTTTAAAAAAATAACGACTGAGTAATTTTCACTGTCTGCCAGTGCTTGCCTCTTGCCACATTTCGGAGTTCTCTCTTGCACAGGGGTGCTGAGCTATCGTGGGTCGGGGGCCGCGGCGATTGCTGTGTGTCTCCCCCCAAGCGGGAGGCAGCCCTCGGGAGGGCAATTGCCTCGCTCGGCTGCGCGAGAGCCAGAAACACGCTGGTTTTCTGAGGTTTTGGTGTTTAACCTGGCTGGCGACAGCGCGGCTTGAATTATCCTCTCGGGGAGAAGGCGGCACCGTGCACCGGCCGCGGCACTGAGAGCAGCTGTGGCTGCCTGACCCCGAGACAATTTAGCTCCAGTGCCTGTGCTGGGAAGTCAGATCTGGTTCATCTGGATCTGTAGGCTCAGTTTAATTAATCTTTTCTTCAAAGCAGATTAAATTGATTGATTTGAAAAAAAAAGAAAAAAATAAAAAAGTTTCCACTTTGCGTTGGTTTTTAGTAGCCAGCTGGAAAAAAAAAAAGAGAAATTAGGTGGATTCAGATGGTTTTAACTTTGAAATCTTTTTTTCAAAAAACTCCAATCTATCATGTATGAATTAAGAGGCTGTTGGATAGACTGTCCCCTCGTTCTTAATGATCCTAGTGTGACATGCCCTGCAAAAGGAGAAGCAATAACGGAAATAAAGACCCAGTAAGTGGAGATGGCCACAGCTCAGAACTGCTCCATCCTCTCCCTGGAAGGCCCTAAACAGACCATGTCTAACGAGTTAAAGCGCTGCTATTTCCATTTGGGATGTGTGTGCGTGCACTCTGTCTGCTGTGCCGAGAATACCCTCTGCACCGGGGACGTGAGGGATTTACTGCGCTTGTCTGGAACTGAGGTTTCACGTGAGCTGCATGTGTGGAGTTCATACTGACCAGGACTTCTGAGATTTTGGATGTCCCAGAAGTCTCACCCAAATTGCTAGCTCTCTCTTCTTGCACTCAGACAAAATTTCCAGACAGAAAAGAGGATCTCTGCGGGGAAACTCACGGGGAAAGTAACCTAAAACTGGAGCGGCGATCAATGAATTTGGGCAGGGTGGATATTTTTGTTAAGTTCTGGTATGGGTAAAAATTGTTTTTGAAGTGAAATATTTCACCTGGTTTGTTAAATCTCTTTTTAAAACTTTTTTGAATGCTGTAAAATGAGAATGTTGCTTCGAAAAGGGAGAATTTTGGTTTTATTTTTTTTTTAAAATAGCGATCTTTCTTCCCAAACTGAAACTAGTTCTGGTGGCCTCCAAACTGCATGGGCTAACAAATGTAATATTAATAATTTTTTTTTAACCCTGCAATTGTTTTGGATTTTATTTTTTCCGTCTGATAACTGAGGATAAAGAACAGGATATTCCTCTTTCCAAAACTGCTTTGAAATCCACTTAAAAAAAATTCTGGGCAAGTGCTGTCCACTGTTGTTCACTGCAAGGAGGGATTCTGCAGGAAAGCTGCTTGCTATGAAAATTTCATTGCAATTTGTGTTTCCATTCCCAGGTAGCTTGCAAAGGGTTGATATATGGTTAGCAGATTTTTTGAATAATAATAAAATAGCCAGGCAGAATTTATGTCAGCACTGTGCTAGCAGCAGGTGGCTGTAACCACCTGTAGTCTCTCCTACAGATGTGTGCGTTGCCATTAATGATAATCCATATTGGCCAGACGTGTTGGCCAACTGTCCCGGTTCCTCTCAGCAATTTAACTCTGGGAATCAAAGTTTGGCCTTCGCTCACATCTTCTGCTGAGCCACTGCCCTGCTCTTTCAGCCCAGGTTATTCAGAGAGCTGCTTTTTCATGCTGTATTTCCCCCCTCAAGCTTTTTTGGTGGCGTTTGAGTCTGAAAGACGTGTCCATCCATGTGGTGGCTGAGAGGTGAGCCCCACCTCCACCCTCCCACACTGTAGGTAGGCTGCAGAAGTTACCTGCAGCAGAGGGAAGATGGGCATGCTATGGGAGTGATCTCCCTTCCCCAGAAGCTGGCAAAGACCAGTTTTCCTGGCGTGGCCACTTGATCTCTGGTAGCATGTGTGAATGTAGCAGAGAGGGTGCCTGTCCTCTGTGGTTCATGCTACTACCCTCAGCTAATGTAAACAGCCCAGGGTGTTACCGGGTGTTTCCATATTGACACAGGTACACATGGCCAGAAATAAAGGGCTGAATTTGTTCCCTGGTTTGTAACTAGAAATGCTACTCATGGGTAAGTGTGAAATCCAGGCTGTAGCTTATACCTGACCATCTTCTTTCATGGCAGTGCTGGTGCCTGTGTCCACACTGGGCATTCATCGAGCTGTGTCTGCTCTCTGTGTGACTCCTCCATTACAGCCGACAGGGAGCTGTCAGACAGGGTGGCGTTCACAATCCCCTTTTGAGGGCTGAGCTGGGCTGGCTTTTCAGTGGCAGATGAAACAAGGAGGCATAAAGGACCTTGGGGTGCTCCAGAGGGCTTTTATTCCCCATCTGCTGATGTTTCTTTCACCCAGTACAACCAGGCTTTGCACAAGCACCACCCAGCCTAGCACACAGCTCTTCCTCTGAGCACCAAGACCCCAACATGACGGTTGATCCTTCCCAGTAGTGCTGCTGGCTGCTTTTGGGTAGATCCATGGGTAGATCGCATGGGTACCCCCACGCAAACCTCCCTCATGGGAAGAAAATGTGTCCATGAGTCAACCTAAGGATTGCCACGGCTAATGATAAAGGCACAAAAATTCACAGTGGACAAAGGTCCTCTGGCACAGCTCAGGGCTGTCTGCTGCCCGTAGTTTCCTACTGCAATAACTGGAGGGTGGGCTAATCCGGGGCAGAGATGGGCGAGGAGGTGAAGGAGAATGTAGGAACCAGAGCTGGGACCATGTCATCATTGTATTTTCTTTCCTTGTGTTCGTTAGAGCATGTGGCTATATTTTTTCTGAAAAACCTCATCATAGCCTATGTAATCTGAGCTCAGTGATTTAGCATGTTTTGGAAGTCACATATTAAGAATACAATTTATCCAGGTAATGTTTTCCTATTTTTGTGGGACGCAGATAAAAATGTCAGCCCAGAAGCTTTATGTCGAGGGAATAATTCAAATTAATATAACTATCTGTAAATCTTGGTGGAAAGTCCTTTTTGTCAGCAGTGCAAAAATACCCGCTGAGAGGATTCACCCTGGCACTTTTTAAGTTCCAGACCTGCGTGAGTCCCAAGGAATTTTAATCTCCCATTTGATTCAGTAGGGATTTTGTGAGCCTAAAAACCTGTGCTCACTATCTGAGGCACGCATTGGGGTCCCAGCTGCTCCCCGTACTGGAGCATAGCTGTGGTTTAGGTTGGGCAGAAATGTCCCAGAAGATGATGATGGGGTGTTGAGTTTGGAGTTGGCTGGGAAACCCTTCTAAGGAGCTCCGTGAGCTGTGTGTCACTGGGCTTGCTGCTGCATGAGGGACCAATTCTGCTCTCAGTTGTGCAGGCATAACTTTGGCTGGTGTCCGAAACATGAGCATCTAATCTCTCTGTGGCTTATTGACTTTAATGGAGTTTATTCTAATTTTTATAGCGATGTAAGTGAGAGCAGAATTTGGCCAGTAGCCACTGTAGTGCTGCACTGGCAAACAGAGTGAGTGAAATGTGCAGAAGCAAACCCATCACAGGGCGGTTTCAAGTTTTGTCATACCCAAACCCACAATTACAGGTCCAGGTTTCTCATTTTCCAGGATCACTAGAAGGGAGCCATCCCTCCCCAGTGTGGACTCGGCCTGCAGGGCCACCTGTAGAGATGAAGAGTCTGGGGCCTTATTCCCAATTCTCGTTCTTGCTTTCATACCAACCATTTCACCATCCTGAGATACACATGTTGAGTTGATAAGATAATGCTGCATTGTCAAGCGCTTCTTGACGAGTCACATGCTTAGTCTATCCAGGACGATAAAGTCCAAACGAGAAGGAATGGGCAAAGCTGTTGTTCCTGTGCAGAAAGCCATGGTGTGACCACCGGCTTGTGGTGACACGTTCAGCAGTCGGGGCTTTCAGAAGAGCTGTAGTTGCGGTCTTTAGCAGGAAAGATTTTCTCCCTGGTGCCTAAATTACCTCTTTCAAACACAGTTCGAAGAGGTTTAAAGATGTGACGAGGTATGAAGCTATACTTGTAGCTGTAGTAGGAAGGAAGTTGTATATATATGCATAAGCAAGCGAGAGAGGAGGGGAAGGTGAGGACCTGACCATGCACATAATTTCCTAATGATTGCTATTTATGTATTAATTTCATTGCCAGTACAGCCTCAGTAGCATTGTCTCTCCTCTTTCCTGGCAGTGGCCTCCACCAAATGCTGTGGAGGGAAGCACAGAAAGCAGATATGTGGGGTATGATCCCTCCATCCCCATGCCTTACTGTAAGTCCTTTTGGATTTCTCATGCTTCAAAGACTGGCTTAAGCCCCGAGTATGACCTTTAATATGCATTCAAAAGATGTTTAATCATTAGCCGTAACTCTGCTTAGTCTCGTTATCTGCATGAATACCCAGTCGTATCAAGTTGGACATATATTTAATTAGCTCATGCTTTATATTTGATCTGATGAGTTTTAATCTAGCTGATGCTGTTAGCTGATCAGTGTTTTTAACGTGGACGTGGTCTCCCTCTCTTACTGCAAACACAACGTGTTTATCCTCACGGAACATATCGTAATCCATGCATACATGTACAACACGGATGTGCTTTTTGGGTGCACGGCACATGGAGAACCAGGGAAGGCACCTGTAAGAGTGGGCCTTGGCTGCTCTCTGGGCTGTATTTAATTGTTCGCCTTGCACTTGGATGAGATTTCCTTTATTTGGCAGTGTCTGCGCTTTCGTACTGTTCCAATTTGTTTTCAACACAGCCTGAATGTAATTGAATGGCCTCTTTTATTTCTATGTAAAAAAATGTCTGGTTTACATGTCTCCTGAGGATTAGACAGTGAATTAAAAGCAAGTGGTTTTAGAGAATCACAAATAATGCTTTAACCTCTCTCCCCACTGAAACCGATGAATGATTCGCTAAATAAACAGATCTTCTCGTGTATATGTTGGGCTGGAACGAGACAAGAGTCTTTCCCCCAGCTGGCCTCCTCCAGACCGTGGCTGGACCCCAGTGGCATGTGAAAGTTATGGTGTGTTTACCAGCAGTAGAGTTCATCCTCCCTGGTGATGGGCAGCTGCGGAATTACTTCACACGCAGGTCGCCTGGTCATCTGGGTCGGTTTTATCTTAAGTTGCATAAAGAGTTTAGAACAAGACTGTTCCTCTGTGGCTCTCTGACTATTTTTAGTTAATCTCTGTGACTTTCCTACAGCTCTGTTCTCCCTAATACAGCTTATACTAATAGGCAGAGACAGTCGCTGGGGACGTTAATGACTTGTCTGTTGAGGTCTGTCACTTGCTTGTGACTTATGTAGTCAGGTTGTTGTTTTTCTCCCTGGAGCGCTTCAAGATCCTTTATCTGAGCCTCTCTCTTGTGTCTCATTGGGATTGCTATAGAGATTTTATTTTCAGGTGCACCTCATGAAACACAGAGTACTCTGCATAGCTGAGTAGAACGTTTCTTTACCTCCTCACACATGCTTTGTAGAGCCACTTGTTGAGCAGAATTAAAAAACCTTGCTCCTCTGGTATCCAGGGACTCTGTTAGGAGAGAACCAAGCGTGTCTTGTATTGTGGGGGTTTAAGTCTCTGTGGATTATATGATAGGTGACAAAAATATTGTGAGGAGGAGAGGTGCTGACAGTTTGGATGATGTAAGTCTTGTAGCTTCTGTGTTACTGCATTTCTCTTAAAGGGTCTGTCAATGATGCCCAGACTTTTGGATGATTTCCCTTTAGTCAGGTTTTCCTTTTACATTAACCATCACAACATGCCGTTTGGGAGAGCATCTTGGGAAGAGTTGAGCGATGCTGTAACTCACTCGCCCTTAAACGTGCTGGATTTTCTGAATGGATAATGCTGATTTTCTGGTTGTTTTTTTGTTGCTTTGTTTGTTTGTTTTTTAATTAAGAAGTCATGGGTACCTGTCAGAGAGGTTTCCTTCATGTTAAGAGAAACTCAGGCACCTGGCAGACACTGCACAAAATTGTTATGGATGAGCAGACTACTACCTAGCATCTGGGATTGGTTTCTGTTGCCACAGTAACTTGCAGTCCTGCTGCCCACTTAACGCTGCTTCATTTGATTGCAAAGACCAGGCCTTCAAGGAGACACTTTCAGCTATGCTTATGGATTGAAACGGGGGGAGCATTGATGAGAGCTTCCCAACCATGCGGCTCAACAAGTAGATATCAGCCTGTGGTCCGTAACTGTGCCGTATTTTACACTTTCTAAAGCTTTATAAAACCAAAGCCGGCCCTCTGCCCCCTGGCTCTGATACCCAGATTAAGTGGCTCCACTTATGTGTTGCTTGTTCTGTGTAGTCTGTGTAGTCTGCTCAAGTTGTAGCTGGATATGTTCTAGTAGTACAAATCACATAGCTAATTTCTGTCACGTGAGGCCTATTTTTGTCTCCTCTTGGAAAGACAGTAGAAAAAAATAGTTGAACTGATATAGAGCTGGTAAAAATGGAGTACAAAGCTATTGTCTTATACTGTTTGGCATCTGTAGATATCCAGAAAATGTAAAATAATATACCCATTCTAAATTGTCTTCCTTCTTGGATAAGTAGCTTAAGTAGCAATAACAGTTTCAAACCTGCCTGACCTTTGGGAAAATTTGAATATCAGTCCAGAACTGGCTTTAAATTAGACAGTATAGCTCTTCTGTTGGATCTAGATGTGAATCCAGGTCTAAGCCTTGAAACTTTAGTCCTGTATCTAACCATAATGGTTGATAAAGAGATGAAAGAATATAATAATACAAGAAATAACTGCATGAGAAACCCAGAGTGTTTCTCTGGGCCAGAGAGGTGAAAAGGGGGTGTTGGCATGGCACTTTGCCTTGCTGCAGGAGCCTTCAGGAGAGCTGGATGCTCTGCTGGTGTGGAGGGACCTCACCTCTCAGGTGTCACCTCCCCTCCATGTGAGTGTCTTCCTGTACCAATAATGCTCCGACAGCAGAGGGGATCTCTCAGGGTTGGAAGAAGAAAGTGGTGGCAGATATACTATCAGATGTAGAGGGAGCTGGATTTGTGACACCTGAGAAGATTGCCATGGGAACATGCCTGTGGGGCACAAAGGTAGGTATCATGGTTGTCTAGGTGAGTTCCTGCTTGATGCAGGGGAGGAGCAGATAGTCTGTACTGGTCTTTGGGACACGAGGGAGCATGGGAGGAATGTTCCTCAGGATAAATTCAGTTTGCTATGTGGGAAACTGAAGTCCAGAAGGTGAGGCTGGAGAGGGGGCAAAAATCTGAAGTCTCAGAGCCTGGATGAGATGACACAGACAATCAGAGATATGTTTTGGGTCTTCAGGAACTGGTGAACTTCTGGGGACAGGAGGAACCTGTAGGTGGACCATACCTTTGTCAACAGATTAGAATTCAGAACAAGACTGATGGCACTGAAAAATAAAAGGATCAGAGAGGAGCATTCAAACTGAGAGCTGGAAGAAGTTGCAGACAAGCACCTGGCTTGGACTGGTGCAGTCTGTGAGCAGGATGTGGTTAATCCTCAGTGAACATTCAGGAAGCCCAGGAGGGCTACACAGAGCAAAACTAGAGTAAAAGGGAAAGGCAAATCAGACTGCTCAGACTGCCTGCAAAAGCAGTTGAGTCATGTGCACGTGATTAGGTGCTGGAGTGAAGACAAAACATACAAGTGCTTGTACACCACTTCTGGAAACCTGGAAAAATAAGTTAGGGGAACCAGAGGGCTTGCTGTCAAGTGACAACCATGGCATAGCAGGTACCCCAGGGACCTGGTGGAAAGGAGATAATTAGAGGGATGAAGTGTTGCCAAGTTACCAGCTTTATGGGAGTGCTGGAGTGGGATGTATAGATGGAGGAGTGACAGTGCGAGTGAAGGATAACACAAAGTACAGCAGTATAGAAGTGTTATGGGAAAAGAGAAGCACTATAGTATCGTCGTGGGTGGAAATCCTGACTGATAATAAGTGTAGTACTAGGATTGTACTACTGACTGCCCCCCTCCTCCAAACCAGGAAATATCAAGTGAGATTAAAGCAGCAGCAAATTTAGGACAGGTATTAATAGCAGGAGATTTGAACTATCCATACATAGATTGGGTCAATGCCTCATCAGGATAAGATGTAGTGAGAAAGTTTTGGATGGAGTAAATAGTTGCTTCCTAGAACAATTAATCCTAGATGTTGTAAGAAAAGATGCTATTCTGGATTTGGCCTGAAGTGGTGCACAGGACCCGGTCCAAGAGGCATTAGCAGGAGAGCTCACTAGTAGCAAGTGCAATACAATTAGATCTAATGTCACAGCAGGAAAAAGCAGGGCACATAAATCCTTTATGTCGACACTCAGTTTCAAGAGAGGGACAAAGTAAATATGAGGGAGACTTTAAAAGGAGCAGTCCAAAAAAACCCCCAAGAAACCTGCATGCTACCTGTAGATTGTTAATAATAGAATATTAGAAGCTAAGATAAAACGTGTGCTGGAATTTGAAAACAAAACAAAGCTGGTCCCCAAATCCCCTGCAGACTCAGTATGAAAGTTAAACAGCATATCACAGGAGATGGCTGGCATCTGAGAAATGGAAAACTTGTTCAAATGAAGAGAGTGGGAAAGGCTGTAAAATATGTCAGGTCAAATGTAAACAGAAAATTGGGTTTGCAGATGAAGCCAAGCTCCTTTGGGTAGTCAGATGCCACATGGATGGTGAGGAACTCCAGAAAGACCTCATAAAAATGACTGAGTGCTCCAAAAATAGGACACACAAGCTTAGATAAGGGTAAGGTACATCAAGGGGAAATTAAACCGTGCCTTCACGACGTTGAACTCAAGAACTGGGAGTTACACCTTGGGGGAGAGATCTTGGAGTTATGGTTGTCAGCTGTTTGCAATCGTCTACTCTGTGAGCAGTGACATCCCAAAAAGCAAACAAACCCCAGTGTGTGGTCAGGGAGGGCACTGAGAACAAGATGTGGGGTGTCATATTGTCACTGTAGGATGGTTTGACGCACTCACGCCAGGGCAATGCTGTGTGCAGTTCAGGACGGAGGTAGAGGATGTCCAGAGCAGAGCAGCTAAAATGACTGAAGGGAGCACCTCCCGGTGAGGACATCGCGTGGGCTGGGACTCCAGCAGAAAGAGGAGAGGGCAAGTGAGGGGTATGCTGAAACTGGTAGGTGGTTGGATTAATATCCAGAAATTTTAATCTACCTGAAAAGAAAATATCCAGATGAAAGTAAGAAAGGAAAGAAAGTAATGCAGCTGAAAAAAGGTATTTTTCATACTTGGCAGGTAGTGAGCTTCTTGAGTATTTTGCCCCGGGAGGCAGTGAACCTGCTGATATCAGCAGGGAACTAGACCAATTCACTGACAACAAGTCTATGATACTAGGAAGAGTAAGAGTGGGAGAGACTGAAGACAGAGAGCAGGCTCACCTGCTCTTCCTGGTGAGTGTCTCTGCTGGGGACAGTTCTGGCTGGATGAACCACTGATCTCACCCAATATGACATTCGTTATTTTCCTAATGCGAAACCCTCACCTTGATGACATTTCTGGGTCTGTGTGCTATCTTCTGCTCTGATAACTTCTGAAGTTGTATCGTTCCAAGCCAAGGACGTCTTTAAAGTACGCGGAAACCTACTGATTGTAAAGGAAAACAATCAAAAGGAGTAAATGGGGAGACACATGAAGCTTCTGTAATCTGTGACCGGCCAGCAGCCAGTCTTTATCTAAAAATCAAACTACTAGATGATGGCAGCTGTTGATGCCTTGCAGGATGATTTGCCTTCTCATCAGCTTTACTTTACACAACAGTCCCATGCAAATTAAAATACTGCTGCCCTTATTTCCCTAAAGGACAGAAAGGAAATGAGGATGGAGGTGGTAGGACAAAGGCTGTGAAAAGAGCCATATTTATCGATACAAGAAGGACAGAGCATCTAGGATAGCATGGAGGTAAATTCAGCGCTCCAGGTACGCTGCAGATAGCATGTGGAAAGGGTAGAGTGAGAAAGAAGTTTGTGGGGAGGGAGCCACAGAGCCGTGGTGTGGGGCTGACTGGGTGAAGCAAGAGGTATGTATCACAGGAGTAATTCTACTACGTTTGCAGAAGCCAGTATGGTGTCCATTCACCTCACCACTAGACTATAGTGCATACATACTGTATAACTGATAGCATAGTAAAGGATCATTAGCTGATTACTTAATAAATCAGGATTTTGGTACCCTGCTGACTGGTGCTCTAGAGGCTCCTAAAACAAACTATTTTGACGCTCAGTCAAATCTGAAAAACAAACATATGAATCCTGCCTGATGCCAAAGCCATTAGAAATCCGCCCACCCCAAAACTAATTTTAATACAGATAGGAAAGCAATTTCCTGACAAGAAAGCTCTTAATAGAGTGTGCTAATAGCGAACAGCAAGGAGAGGATTGTGGGCTCTGGTGCAGCTTAGCAACCGTGCTGGGAAGCAGGAGGAGACCATTATTATGAAGGGTTGTCCACAGTGGCTAGGGTGGGAATGGCATTTCAGGATGACCAAGACCAAGCTATGGAAGATACCCCTTTGTTTTGTGGCTGTGGAGTTGGTGGATGGCCTCAATGGTTCCTTGTCACGTAGAGCAGGAGAGTAGGAGAACTGGCCATTGCTGGTGTGATGCTAAGGTCAGCTTGGAGGTCCTTGGTCAATGAGTACAAGGGAGAAAGAGTAGGTGTGGGTGTGTTATTATTGGCATTACAATGTTCTGACATGTCTTTCCAGGTGAGAGGCATCTTATTTCCCATTGGACTGTCTCTGGGTTCGATCAGAGGACTTGGAGTCCACCAGGCCAAGCAGAGGGAAGAATTTTCCCTTGGCTTTCCCTGTTGTTTTTACTTCCTTCCCTTCAGGTTGCAGTCATTTGTATCAGTAGTCCTCACTTTCTGCGAGGACTGTGGTGCTAAGGTTGGGGATATCCTTAGAGGCTGTAGGAGTCTGAATTTGATGCTCCCAGCTCCACTGAGGGGGCAGGAGGCCTCCTGACTCCCTGTAACCTGCATGGTGTTGCTGGTGCTGAGTGCCAAGTCTGTGCTATCTGCATGCCTGTAGACTTTCGTCAGCTGTCTGGTTTTCAGTGGAAGTCCTCCGGTAAGAGTCAGCTTGATTATAATAAACTAATGAGTCATGCAAGTGTGGCATTTCTTCCTGCTTTACCTTGGGATCAGATTGTCACATAAACAGACTCCACAACTTCGACCCGATGAGGCTCTGGTTTGCTCCAGCTTCTCTTCTTCTCCCATGGGGACCTTTATTTTTGTGTGCTTTTCTGAGCTGCCCTTAGAAATGCACACAAAAATAAGGCTCCCAGCGGGAGGATTCCCCTTCTGCTGCTGGTGGCTCCCACATGGCCATGCCTGGATCCATCTTCTCCACACACTGCAGGACAGCCATGCTCCATTGTAGCTTGCCCCCACGTAGCCTCTGTGGGTCAATCTGTGCATTGTGGGTGGATGAACCCTGTGGTGGGTGCCTCTTGTCCCGCAATGGAAATAACACCAGGGCCCCATTCTCAAGAATGCGTCATGGTGACTCTATTTCGGGAAACAGCCGTACGAATGAGTTTGAAGAGTGCAGTGTGCATCAAATCTAGGACGTGTGTTCAGCTCTGGTAGGGAGGGGGAGGCACATTTGCTTTTCACTCTAGGAATGAGGTCCTCTACTCACCCCAGGAGCTGTTTCTGTGCAAAGTTCCCCATGTCTACAGAGGCCACCCCACTATGGCTCTGTGGAGAGCTGCAGGCTCTGCCTGAAAAGCAAGGGTGCAGCAAATGGTGCAACCCCCATCTTCTAACCATGTCCTAACCATGGATAAGGATTGTCACCCTCCAGAAAGCAATGTGTTATAGTAAGTTTTTATATAAAGCCTTCCACTGTGGATGCTCCCTACTCATCTGACTTCACTTTTGGAGGTGGTTGCTTCTCAGGCCCAGGCTTTGGCTGACTTGGACGTTGCTAATGGCTCCACCCTGAATTCTATTGGATACACTGAGAAACGGCCTTCTGGGACTGAAGATTTCACCTGATCTGGAAGCACCAGCACTCGTCCATAGGATTTATAGTCTGAAATCCTGTTGTGGGATACAGCAGATCTCAGTTTATTTATGCCTTGGTGCCCAGGCTGTAAAATGAAATGGTACCTCTAGCCCAGCCGTAGTGGGCAGGCATAGACTGGGGATACTGTTTGATTACAAAGTCTACTACAGAGGAACCTCGTGCGGTGACACAGCACTGGAAATGCGATCATAGGATCTAGAGTTGAATCTGATGGCCACACTCATGCTATGTACAAGGCTTGATTTGTCTGGCATAGAAATCCAGCCCAGTGTGCTGGAGGCAGATGTTTAACACTGCCCTGCTTATCTCTAGGTTGTGGCAAGAGATGAAAAACTTCATCTTCCAATGGAAGAACAAGGAGAGTTTAATTAGGCAAATTATAATTACTCAAACTTGGTTTCTCCAAGACAGAAGAGGCTGGTGCCAGCCAGTGTAGCGCTCCCATTCCCTGTGGAGCTGAGTAGATTTATACTAAGCCAGGAGCTTGAAATGTGCATTCAGTAGAGGAAGTGTTACATAGGATCTTGGATGAAAAATATTTTCTACCCTTTTTAGAAAAAGAAACTCAACTGTGCTGTTTTGTGCAATACAAGTTGTGCTGTACCAAGCCTGAGCTTCGCTCAGCAGAGCTGGGGCTGGGGTTTCCTCAGCCCTGGATCTTGCAAAGGGGAGATGAGCACACAGAAACTCCTGGAGTCTCCACCACTCAGTTATTTGGCTTTGCTGACTCTTTCCCTTGCTGGACTGCAACCACAGGTCTGGCAGACCTTCACCTGACCGGTGGTTGATAAGCTTAGGACCCTGAGGATGGATATATTTCATAAACTAAAAGACTGCGGTACCTCCAAAGGCAGGAGGATCTCCAGGGACCCCTCTGCCTGTCCATATGAGGTGGGTTTTAATTCCCCCTCCAGCCTGGCCTTGGCCTCCACAGATGAGATTTCTTTGCTGAACCTACTAAAAACCAGATTAAGATCTCTCGAAGAGGTCGTTTAGCAAAGAGTGAGACGAATTGGCCCTTGTCAAAGAAATACTTGTTTTCCTCTCAATCCTCAAAACAATCTGTGGAATGTGTTTGGAGTCAGCCCGTTTCTGAACTTAACCCTCTGATCCTCAGCAAAAGCAGTCCGTGTGCTGCCTTCGTGCCTGGGGTGGGGCGAGCTGGACCCCAGCCCTGACTTCCCAAGCCGCGATGATTTTCCAGAGCATGCGGAAGGGTTTGTGTTGTGCGTGTGGGTATGCCGTGATGCGAGGGTGACTAAACCCGATGGGCGTGCAGTTACATAAATTTGCATCAGCCTGTACGTTGTATGTAAAGCACAGGGATGACTCAAAGGCAGGAGCTGCAGCGGCACGTAAAGTCTGCCGGCTGTCAGTGACTGACAGCCTGGGGAAAAGCTGTTGGATCAGCTTTGGATCTCGTTGGGTGTCCTCCTTGTCTGCCATGGGTGCTGGGGTTGCTGGCTCCTCTGGCATAGGGGCATTAGGGAGCAGGGAGGGTTTAGTACTGAGCCTCTGGGGCTGCAAACAAGTCAACCAGTGAGTCAGCATTAGGTGGAAAAGCAATACTGTATATGTGGGCTACTGAAAGACAAAACAGCTGATAGGAAAATGAGCCCCGTGTCTCTAAGATGGCGAGTCCTCCAGTGCCCGTAGAAGGTGAGAGCATGTTTAGATGTAATGATAAAGGATGGACTACAAGCAAAACCCAGCTCCATCGAGCTTAGCATCCAGCCTAAAAGCTAGAGCAAAACATTTTTGACCACTGAGAAAGATTTTGCTGGTAAGACGCCTCTCTATGAAAAAAAATAAAGTTTTTTTTCAGGAATCAGGGTGTTCTTTATGGCAACCCTCAATATTCAGACTCATGTCTTCAAAACTGCAAGATGTAAAAAAAAATAAAAATCTGAACTTTTAATATTCAAATTACCCTTCTAGGTTATGGAACGGAGATTCCCATGATTTCAATGACCTTTTTCATTGAAGATCAGAAACTTATTTGCAAAAAAAAAAA